>PNEQ01000865.1:19937-42140 GCA_003012365.1 Medauroidea extradentata
TTGTAGCCTAAAATAAATGTAGGAAGTCTTTGACTAGTAATAAGTGCTTTACAAGTCCGTGTTTAAAAACTTATTTCCTGTTAATTTCGTTTCTAAAATTTTACGTGTGTTTATAGGTATGTGTATGTATATATACATGTATATATATATATATATATATATATATATATATATATATATATATATATATATATATATACAATGCAAATATTGTCTTAAACATCCATAGTACATCTACCATAAATAATAAATATAGACTACAGTATATGATGATATCAGGCAAATTTCGCTACCACTGCTGTACACAGAAAGCGCAAAATATTTTTCCGTCAATACGACTTTTCAGAGTTTCATATTAAAAAATGGTTTGCTTTTATTGCAGCAGACGTGTACTGTGACAAAAAATTATTTGTCACAGTGTACGTACGGTAGGAGCACAATATGTTTCTATTCGCATGCAGAAATAGTTATACAGCTATTGTACGATCATACACCCTTTGGGTTAATATCGTATTGGTGCAGGCGTAGCCAAATATGCTGGATCAGATGTTACTGTATATGTTATTTCTATAGAACTGTAAATGTTTGGACTCGTAACTGTAAGAGATAACATCATTAATAAGATAAGCAATAGGAAATATTTTAATGTTTCGGACTGTTTTTGCCCAAAATTAGATTTTACTTTCTGCAGAGATATATGTTTCACTACTTTTCAGCTAATTCAGCGCAGGTATCAAAGGCATATTAATACAGCAAACAACTTAATCGTAAATGTTTCCAAACATAAAGTGAAAGATGTAAAGTACACTTCTTAAAACCGCTTTGTTCTTTGGCTAAATGAGAAGAAATTTTGGTAAATATTCAGAATTTCTACTCTTCGTATGCCGGCCAAACAATTGATTTTAGACATATAGTTTGCTGATTAAAATATTTATTGAGTCGTTATAAGTAGTACTGCGTGAATTATTGTTGTTAGGTTATGTTTTATTATATTAGTTTATGATAGGTAATTTAGGTTGGTTTAGGTTATGTTAAGTTAGATTGGGTTAGTTCAGATTAAGTAATCTAACCTGACCTAACCTTACATTACGTTAGGTAATTTAGGTTATCAAACCTAAACTAACCGAAAATTTTTTACGTAGGACTACTTCTAATGTCTCTAAAATTCCTACGTAAAATTTTTAGTTCGGTTGGTTTTGAATAGATTAGGTTAGGTTAGTTAAAGTTAGGTAACCTAATCTTATTTAAAGTAGTGTTAGGTTAGGTAAGATTAGGTTACCTAACCTAAAATAACCCAATCTAACTCAACCTACCTTAAGATAACCTAAAATACCTACCTAACAAAACAAATTTTTACGCTGGGTTACTTTTAACGTCTCTAGAAACATTTTTCATATGTAAACTAAACGTCTAAAATGAATAGTTTTGCTGGTGCACAATGCGTAGTGTTTCGTTTAATGTTTACCACATTATCGAAATAATAATTTACGTTTAATTCTTAGTGATGTTACGTGAAGTGCTTAACAATGTACTATGTAACATTAGGTTTTTTTTTTTCATAAGTTGAATTTGAAAATCGTTAAAATTGTTATAGGTTCATCGTCGGTGTTGCTAATGGCGGATCCTTTATTCTTGTGCCGTCCTACATTATCGATGTCGCTGAAGATGACATAAAAGGAAAGTTGGGGATATTTTTCGGCCTGTCTATGGATTTGGGGATGTGCTTCTGCTTCATCATTGTCTATGTTACGTCGTACAGAATATTCCACGTATGCTGTGCAGTTCTGTCCGTGGCCTCAGTCTTCGTGGTCTGGTGGTTGCCAGAATCTCCCTTGTTCCTGATGACTACCGGCAAGATAGATGAAGCAAAGGAATCCTTGAACTGGTTCCGAAACGGTCAAGGGAGTGAGTTTGAGATCGAGAGGTTGAAAACCAGAGCTGAAGAAGTGTTGGAGAAGAGAAATAAGAAGGTAAGACAAGTACCTACATTAGTTGGGACTGTGTCTAGTAAATTGTGTTTTAAATTTATCATTGTTGCCAACAACAGATATCAAATCCAAGTAAAGAATATGTTTAGCTAAATTAGGTTACTAATTTATTTATCCAGATAATCCGTACTTGTTCACCAAACGGACTGATTAAATAGTGTACTGTATGTTTCACAACGACTTTTCTTCAAGTTCTAATATCGTGAAGATATAAGAGTGGAAATATTTGAAACGACTAATTAAAGTGCTGTTCTGTTTCAGTTATAAAATATAAGTATCAATAACGATTGTAATGACTAGGTTTCGCTTTTCAGATGTCAATTTCGGAGATAACAAAAACTTCAACGCTGAGAGGTTTCCTGATCTGCACAGCCCTCATCGTCAACAAGTGCTTCAATGGATTCGGACCAATCACTGCCTTCACAGTTCAAATATTCCAAGATGCCGGCTCGACCTTATCCCCAAACATCGCTACAATATTGCTAGGACTAGTTGAAATATTTGGTGCTCTGTTATCTTGCGTTTGTGTTGAGAAATCGGGTCGTAGGTTCATACTGATTACTTCAAACATTGTAATGAGTATTTGCTTGCTAGTGCTTGGAACACACTTTTACTTCCAGAACCTAGGATGGAACTTGGAAGGTATTGGATGGATCCCGGTTACATCGCTGTCTGTTTATGTACTAAGCAACGGCGTAGGTCTTGGTCCTGTGCCTTTCATGATCCCCACGGAACTAGTTCATAGTCACTATTTGGGCGCTGTGCAAAGCACGAACATGATGTTGCAGTCCTTGTTGTTTTTCGCAATAACAATCGGATATACGCCACTTGCCAATCTTGTGGGTCAATACAGTTGTTTCTGGCTATTTTCTGTATGTTGCACGGTATCTGCATTGTGCATCTACGTTTTTCTGCCTGAAACCAAGCACAGGAGTCTCGAAGAAGTTTTAAAGCAGCTGGAGACTAAAAATTTTATTCGCTCTGTGCTTAACTCCAGGATGAAAAACGAGAAAACGAACATGAACATCATACGAAACCATTCATAAGAAAATATATGAAACCTGTGAATTAAAAGAGTGCTGGAAACATACGTGTACATGAGTGTTGGTAATAATACCGTCAACAAATATAATCCAATAATTCGTATGAAATATTATTTCTCTGCTGGAAATTTGTTGTTTTTAACAAGTTTTGTGTAAGATGATGAAATGTTTTTAAAGTTCGTATACGATTATATTATCTTGATATACATCGTTTAATAATACAAGAGGAGTGTTAGATGCTAAATATTCTGAGTGTACATATATATATATACACACACACACACACACCTACACACACACACACACACACATATATATATATATATACATATATATATATATATATATATATAGAGAGAGAGAGAGAGCTACGTTTACCAAAAATATTTTAAAACTTAAAAATATTCTGTGTGTATACATATATGTATATAGCTACATTTACAAAAAAAATTTAAAACCAAACTCATCGCAAAAAATCGATATTTTTGGAAAATGTGGCAATGTTGAGGAATAGAAGACACTTGTGTTGAATTCATGAGATAATAATAGTTACACGTTCATCATATTTTGGACTTGTAACCATTCTTGACAGTTAACCTACAATTCCCTTGCAATGATTCTGCACGACCAATTGATTAAATATTCCGTTATTATTTATTACAAGCAGTATAGCAAGTATGTATCCCATGTCGTGTAGAAATTTTTTTTTGAAAATAGAACTTAAGTAAATGGTTTTGCTCGAAAACTGAAACATACCAGTAATTATATAAACCCCCCCCCCCCCCAAGTATTACACTTTACTATTTGTGTGACTTATATTATTGTAAAATTAATAGTTTTTCTGTTATTTTCACAACTCAAATTAAACATACCCTATTGATGCTTCCTTACAGACAACAGCCGCTATTATGTATACAAAAGGTGCAATCTACCGGAAAAAACAAGGTCACAAAAATTTTATACATCTGGTTAGTAAGAAAACAATAAGTAACTATTGGAAGTAAAATGTTGTCTCCTTATTGCAAATTAAAATGCTGTCCATACAATCAATAATATTTTTCACGGTGTGGTACATATACGGATACGCGAATTTTACAAGATAAGTGAAAGGCTGTTTTTTATTTAACATAAGCTTAGGAAAAATTTACCATTAATATATACAAAAAAATTCACTTGGGTTTGCATCCAACTTTTTATTCTAAAGCATTATAGCGCTGAAATATTACCTAATTGAAACACTTAATTAACGTGCGTTGACAAAGATTTCATTCATAATATATAATAAAACATAGTGTTTTCCATTTGACAATGCGATATCAGCATCTGTAAAATATTTAGGATACATTCCGAATCAACAAAAACAAAACAAAAAATACCAATACGTATTAACACAAAATTGTATTTGAATAATTTTTAAGCAACTGTCAAAATTTACTGTGGTGGTTATAATAAGCTGAGTGTACAATATGAATTGCAATTACAGGTTTTCATAAATTTATATTTTATGAAATTTTATATTTGTCTAGTGCATGTAGTGTTTTCATACTTACCTAATTGTGACATTTTTTAATGTTTTTGACTATGTCAGTCTATCAGTATTATACTATCAAATTGCGATTATAATTTAAAATTGTTTGGTAATTATAAATTAAAACCGTATACATTATAACTTATACATGTTAGTCTGTGTTAATTGTGCTGTATGTTTGTACAGATTTCCTCATATACACGTATTCATTTTAATTATTGTAGTGTGGTTACTTTTTTAATTTCATTATGTCTCCTGTACTCGGTACTTTGGTATGTGCGTACATTATGCTCATATATCACTGACACCAGTTAAAAGTATATTGATGTTGTAATAGTGAAAATAATATAATAGTTGGTATAACAAGCAAATCGTCCTGGAGGGGTGCTTTTAATACCCACGAAAAGTGAGTAAATAATATTTATATATACTATATAAGTAATTCATTTATAACATTTAAAAATTTTCAAGAATCTCTAACAATATCTTCAAATATGTTGAGACTGGTTCCGACTTGGGTTTTAACAGTTACAAAAACAGCGCTGAGATAACTCAGACACTGTTACCTTATTGCCTCGAAATTTATTTTCTTGAAGAAATTTTGGCTTAAATAAAAACGGCCCATTTTACTAATTTAAGAAACGTTTAAAATTAATAAAATACTTAGATCGACACAACAAAGAATAAATTTTTGAAATAAATATATTGTGTTATACTTAAACTGTGTGGTAGGATGAAACAATTGTTACTTTTATTCAAACCTACAGCAAATTTTTTTTGTCGACTGAGCTTTACTGAGCCTTATTTAAGAGTCCAGCTGTTTAAATATAGCTTGAACAATAAAAAACCAAACCAACAGTAAAAATATGGTGTTTCACAGACGGAAGAAACTAGTTTAAATTTTAAATTCAAGAAAGTAAACTACATACAAACATCTGTTCAAAGTTCATAAGATTCTTACAATTTAAAAATATTTATTTTATATGCATATTCTTAAAATAATTGATTCTGATAAACGTCACAACTAAAATAAGGATGTACGTGCTAATTTCATAAGACACGTCTTTAAATTAAGAAACATGCAATATTCTAGTGCCATGTTTGAAAAATTAACTGTTAACTTAGGCCTCCCAAATGTATAAAATGCTTCCTAGATACATTAACAAAAAATCGAATATCTAACATTTAATGAAATTTGGCAGCCGTTGGTGTTTTGCAACATTCAAGAGATTAGATAGCAAAAAGAGGTTAGAAAAACTTGATATATGTATGTGATTTTTTACTGTACATAGCAGTTGTGTGTTCGTATATATACATAGGCTATATGCTTTTTTGAATATGTCTGTATTACGAAACGTGTCTTCTTGTACGTAAGGTATGTGTTTTATAAGTTTATGTAACTAATTCCATATCCTTCAGCCTTCAGTAGCATGGCTCATTTGTAGGATCAACGAAATGTTGATAATGCATTAGTAAGTAAAGGAATTCAATAAATAACGTTACATTTCGACGTTAGAAAATCTTAGAACTTAAAAATGTAAACATATGCGCAGCAAACTTTTTGGGCAGTAATATTTAAGGATAACATTCCCCGTTAAAATATGCTGTAGGTATTTTAGAAATAATTTGGTTATTCCTTTTTAAAATTTTCCAAAAATTCCAAAGTTATGAATTGCATTTTTCTGACGTATTTTATAAAGATGTTAAAGCTTAAACGTTTGAAGGCATCAACCATAAAGCCAATAGGTATATCAAGTTTTGATATTGTAAAGCTGCTAAATCAACGACGGAAATATTTAGTGTGCACAAAATCTCGAGTTATTTTTACTAGGTATTTCAAGCTGTAGGCCTAACTGTTCCAATGCAACATGTGGTGTGGGAGGCCAGAAAGTACACACACATATAAGCTCGACGGTAAATTACTTCAGACAAGCTTATTTACTTGTATCTCGTTCAGAGGGCCTTGAGCAAAGTACAAATAAGTTAGTGTCTTACGCAACGAAGATGTGAATGCGAAATTGTCCCTCACCAAAGGCTCATCTCGTGTTGTCGGAGCATGATGCTGGTGAAATGTTTGCGCTGAGTGGTTCGTAGTTCACGGCTCCATCAGGATCTAGAGTACTTTGAGGGAAATATACAGCATGAATACATCAGTAGAAACCCTCGCCATCAAGGACTTACAAGATCCTGGTGACTGGAAGACACACGGACGAAGTCAGTGGCGTCAGACGCTAACTGCAATCGTAGGTGAGTAGTATTTTATTTAATGATAGCATACGTAGTTTTTTTTAATTCCAGTGTAAAATTGGAGAACGTTATTACACAAATCGTCTATTGAAGATAATACGTTTTAAGCCGTGGAAGTAATTGCGATTTAAAATTTAATTAGTAGTTCGTTAAATGTGAGAACCAAGAAATAAATCGATTCACGCATCAAGTACGACTATTCTGAAATAAGCACATATATTAAACATGTGGTTTTGAATAGCAGTCAGTATAAGTAAACCTTCACACAGCACTCGTGAGAAAAGAGTAAATTTTAAACGTAATTTTCCTAAAGAAGTTTAAAAGTCGCGTCGTTCTTATGTTTTTTTTTAAATTTTCTTTATAACTTATTGTGAATAAAAATATTCTGTCGTGTGAGATAACCTTAAGCTGAATTTATGTCCAGAATGTTAATTTGTTGTACAAATAATATTTCTTGTAAATCCCGTATTTATATTGTAATTTTTTATTTTGGCCAACCACGCAGACCTTAATATGTCAATTGGTTTAATACTTCGAAAAATAAATATTGTTTTTTTTTCGTTATATTTTGTTTCACAACCGTTTATTTATTTAAAGAATTTACTGAATTTTCATACGAAATGTTTGGAAACTTTAGGATACGTATTCCGAGCAGGCGGATACGCATTTACCAAAAAAAGAGAACAAAAGCGTATAAATAATGATGTTTAAATACGCCTCAGATATATTATGTAACTAAACAAGTTAGTTAATAGTTTTGATTCGATAGAGTCTAAATTAGACCTAAACGAGGCGAATTTTATTATAAACCGTTATAGTACACAATCTATGTAAATTAATAGAAATTCACACACAAATGAGTTACTGTGTACGCTAATATTTGAAATATTAGTAATGACTTTTTTTTTCCGTATGTCTTTAAACTTGCTAATACTTTAAGACTCAGATAAAATTTTTCTCATAAAATTACTTGGAATAGAAATAAATTAAGTGACTAACTACACACTGCAGATTGTTTGAAATTGTTAATTTAAGTTTTAGAAATATGTGAGAATGTTGATATGAATAATAGACTAACATTTTAGTGGGAAAGTTTAATTTCTGGGTGTCAGCGTCCAGACGTAATAGCGGTTTTGTTTCCTTCACCATTATTTGTCAACTTAATATCGGAAGTCATCCTACACATCCTTGAGTTGGCACTTCATATAATTTTCAGTTAAATAAATTTTACCACACTTTGTATCCTAAGTCACAAACCATTGTGATTTCGTGTCTTGGCAATAAAAAAATACTATTTGGGGTTCTGCACATAGCACAGATCGTTTGACTGACGCTATGATGGAGACAGAGAGCTAGGTATATCTACTCAGCGAATGTGCTGGCACGATAATTCCAAGTCATTTATCGGGTTTTTCACACGTGGTAATCGAGCCGGCGGACGATGGTGTCTGCCGCCTGATTTTCTTGGGTTTTTCCATTTTTGTAGACTTCATATTTCTTGGTTTCTCCATAAAAAGGGATTTATTTATTGTAATACCTCAGACGAATTCACGTGCCTAATTCAGAAATTTTACATTCAGTCTGTTTTACTAATGAGAGAATATTTTCATGTCTGGAAATTTTCGGATCTGGAAATTGTAGTTTAACAAACTACATTTAATAGATTATCTTTACGAACAATGAACTCGCTTACTCAATCAGCGGTTGGTATGAAACGATGCTGCGAGCAGATAAAACTTTATAAACCACTGGTCCACTGAAAACTGTCCCAGCATAGTTGTACACTCGTTCGTGGAAAGTGTTATATCTGGAGTAGAATGTTCTACCGCTCTACCGATGGATAGCCTCCCTAATCTTTGTAAAACTAAATTAAACTGCAGCATGTCCATGATACAGATCAACATCACTAAGTTAGTTGAGGGGGGCATATAGTTAGGGCACGTTATGTGCGGGTCTCTGTCAAGGTCGTGAACTTACTACATGAGCTCTCTCTGAACTTCGGTAGCTGGGATTAGAAGTGCTTCGCTTTAGATAACACTCATTGTTCAGCAAAATGCTCAGTCATGAGTAATCTACGTCAGCGGCATGTGCAGTCAGAAAATTGTCGTAAATGTACAGTGAATTCGTAGCTGGAAATGTTTAATGTGCAACTGTTTTATAGTCAAATTTATGAAATGTTGACTGTTAAATACAACTATTCTACTGACAATCCAACTAAAACATTTCAAATGCTTTAAAAATCAGTTACAATAATTTTATACTCGACTAACTGTACTTAATACTGCCCAATTTAATAAAAAGTACGATTACTCTTTGTTTCATATAATTACATGATTAATTATACATGATACTTATTCTTTACAAACCAACAACGGGCATACAAAATTACAGAAATGTTGTTACTCCGCAAAAATGTTGTAAAAAATAGGCTACTACTACTACAGCATTATTTGTGTGGTTGCCCTACAAGCCCTTCTCATACCTAAGGAGAAATTTCAAAAAAAAAAAAAAAAAAAAAAAAAAAAAAAAAAAAAAAAAAAAAAAAAAAAAAAAAAAAAAAAAAAAAAAAAAAAAAAAAAAAAAAAAAAAAAAAAAGCTCTTAGAGAATCAACCTATTTAAATTTTTTATCAGTTCCAAACCTTCCATTATTATTGTGCGTATCTCGTAAAATAAATGCAAATAATTTACTTTGAAATGTTCGCCACTGCAGTAGAAAATATTTTATAAAGTAAGTCGTTTGAGTAGTTAGGGTATGAAATTGTATTACATATAATAACTATTAGTATTTAATATAGGTAAATCTGTAAACATTACATAAATATATTTATATTTTTTCCATTACGAGTCTGCCAACAAACCACTACGTAATGAAATATATATATATATATATATATATATATATATATATATATATATATATATATAGCCTGATTATGGCCATTGTTATCGTGTAAGTGATAACATCACACATTTAACTCATAATATAATGTCAGCGTATTGAGTGCAAAACTTTCTGAAATATAGGCTAAGAATAGGTTTTGAGGGACATACAAACTATAAATAAACGAATAGGGGACCACAGTCTCAGTCTAGTAGGTCACATTATTCTGTCAGGTCTATAGATATTAGAATCGGAAAAAGGGGTTGGCCTGGTTTTTCACTCTTAACGTTTTGTTTGTCTGTATAATATCAGTTTCTGGTTTTTCCATTTACGTAATTTGCTGTTAAATTGTCACAATATTTTACTCTTAAAACAAAATTGTATGAAAGTGTGCAACGTTCTAAATTAATTTTTGCTCTGTAAAATTAAGTGAATATATTTTGTTAAGTCGTTAACAAATCATGTATTGTTGCCTCTGAAAGACACGCGCACACAAACATACACACACACACACACACACACACACACACACATATATATATATATATATATATATATATATATATATATATATATATATATATATATATATAAATTAGGTAACCCATACGTTGTGCGATTTGGAAATATAAGTAAAATTAAGTAAATAGTTACATTAATGAACACACATAACGACTAAACGATTACAGTACCCTCCCTATTATTCTGCAGAACTTCATGGGTATATTCATGCATTTATTTAAATTGAAAGGGGAGTTCTTACGTAAGATAATTATTTGTTTGGTACTTTTTTTGGAAGTTCAGTAATTAAGATTTCTATATTTACCTTGAAAATGTCATGAAAGAGTGCGTGTTAAAGTTTTGAAATGCTAGTTCTATGTTACAGTATACACGTTTTTTTTTTCCTTTTTGTTGGGAGAATCTGTAGAAACTAAAAAATATTCATTCTAAAATGCAAAACAAATCATCAATAGTTTGCACTAACGAAATCCAGATCGATACGTTAAAAAAACATCAAAATATTACGTTCACATAAAATTTTCTGTTACTAAAATTATTCCATATTAAAATGTCAAGCACTTTTGAAACACTAATATGTTTACACAAAAATATTTCAGCACTGTATGTAGCATGCTAATATTTTCCTTTTAAAACACAGCTGTTCAACAAAACATATGGCTTATACTTTGCTTTCAGAGAAAAATAAATAAATTTCGCCTAAATGTAGTACAAAACAAATGTCTAATACATGCTTCCTAAATTACTGCCAGTGATACTTTAACTTTGTTTGGATGCTTACGTATTAAGAACCGCCAATCGATTCATTCATTACATTATTTATGTACTGTTCATCACTTTCTTACAAATTTAAAAATATGTCACGCTAACATTCTATACACGTCAATGTGATCCATTTAAATAAATATTTGTGTTTTATCCTGAACGCACAAGCTATACGTGTTCCTTAAAAAACGCGTGTCCTTGAAAACCGAAACAGACTTCAGCTCCCATAACGTCACAACTGCTGTTACTGAAGGACATTTCTAAGTTTTCCTGTATTGGTCTCATAAAACATTTTTAATTATCTGTTTAGTATCTAATGTTCTATGTGCCTTCGTTGTTTCGTCGACTTTGTTAAAATATCATATACATACGTGCAATCCAACTTTTCTACCGTATACTTATCATGTCATTTTACATTTTATTTTAATGTATTTAATTAGGAAATGACATGAAGAACCACTTGTGCAGTTTAATATTTCATGTACGTTGTCATTAATTTTGTAAGTAATATGAATCATTCAGGACAAAGTTAAAATCACCTGCCGTTATTGCATACAATTTCATAACAAGGGGCCTCCTACCTGCGCTTGAAATGCGTTGCAGCTAGTTGCTATAATATTTTTTGCCACTACTACTGAACGCGCATTATATTTGTATATCTACGAAAAGAACACACTTTAAACTATGTCACTATTGTTTAAAAATTTTTTTTATTTAAAACTTAATTTTCGGGCCTCTCAAAATGGCCAAACATGAGATCTTCAGACACCGTATAAAAAAAAAAAAAAAAAAAAAAAAAAAAAAAAAAAAAAAAAAAAAAAAAAAAAAAAAAAAAAAAAAAAAAAAAAAAAAAAAAAAAAAAAAAAAAAAAAAAAAAAAAAAAAAAGCAACCGGAAAAGAAAAAACAAAACAATACAAAAAAGCGATAGACTTTGAACTATTTTAGCTACAAACAAAATAATTTGGTTGCTTCTTAATGTCGCATAGTAAAAAATGATAATAGTAAATCACTGCACGCCATCTGAGTGGCTTGAGCGGAGATGCGATAATGCATTACATAGGTCGACTCTAAAATAATTTTTTTAAATTTATAGGACATTTATTTGTACTTTTACAAATCCTTGCAAATGTACGAAATTTTTTTTTGTGAAGAAATTAGTTTATAAAGTTACAAAGGTAAACTTTGTAATACTACAAAGGAAATCTTTGTACCAATAAACCGACAGTTCCTACACTATAATTTTTTGTAATGTATGACAAGGCACTTCTTTGTAGTTGTGCATACTTTTGTAAATGTTGAAACATTTTCCGTGCATAATTATTAGTTCATAATGTTAAAAGTATTTTGTAAAAAAAAAAACACGTAGAAAAGATGTGTAGTCTACCATTATAGTAATTGTGTGCTTTTAATGAAATATAAATTGTTACTGAACTGTACATTGTATGTACATAAATTTAAAAAGACCAAAACATTAGAAAAGGCACGGTGGTGTAGGGCTGAGGTGCGTGGTAGCTCAGCGTAGAGAGAGTGATTCGAAACTTAGCGCCTTCAAAAATTATTTTTTTTTTTTTTCAAAATAATTTCATGTAAACGTCTTTTATTCAAAAGTTTTTTGGTAAATAAGTTCAGTGTTATTTACGGAGTACAATGAGCAATTTAATTTATTATTTTCTTTATTGAAATATTAACAAGACTATTCCTTGTAATTTTACAAACACATACTTAATATTTTATTACATGGACAGCAATTATAGTTTTACAAGAAATTTCTTTCGCAACTGGGTTTCCAAAGATTTTCTTTGTAAAAGTACACAATTTTTTACAGTGCAACTTGACCGCTTCTTCCTCACGCACAAACACAGCCTATCTAGAGAGGCCGCTTAACAATTGTGGCCTCACTTAATGTATGGCTGGCAGCGAATAACCGAATGTAGTTCGAAGAAAGTATTTCTAAATCTAAAACAACAATCCTGAATCAAACTCAGCTGAACTTTAACATATATGTATTTTAAAAATCAAATTTTTTTTCACCAAACTGCTTATGAAGGATTCTCCTGAGCGCACAATTTAACTTGTACGAACAAACATCAAGCGATGGGTCCAACGGAGTTGGACGCTTCCTGTCTTCAGCTGTTCCCCAAGCTTAGGCATAGTGTTAGCTCACTGCTTATTTGTGATAAACGTCAGAGAGTTCATAGCTCCACCGAAAGATGTCGTACGCTTCCTTCGCTTAAAAAAATGCCCTCACACGCAGAAATATTATGATAAAACATTTGACCACACAATTGTCAAATTATATAACGTCATAGATACTCTAAGAATTTTTACTTGTCATGATTGGGAGACTTATTGTGTTTGAAATAACGTATTATCAAACATCTCATACTTAAGGCGCACGTCTACCTGTCTCTCAAACTGCGTTGCAGTGTGTTTTAAACACACGTTTTATAAACAAACTATTCCGCGTGTGCTCACGCAGGTTTCGCACGAAAAGAAATAACATTTCAGATCAGGGCGAAATACAACTTTCAACATATCACGTGTGTCTCAAACAGCATTTTTAAGCCCTTTAACGTGGCCGAAAACAGCATTTTCAGACTGCCGTGAATTACAATATTGTGGACGAATGTCTGCGAAATTAGTATAGGGCCCTGCGTTGGACTTTCCATAAAACTATGCATTAATACAATGACAGGGTTGCCGCTTAAAGTCCCATACATAGGTACACGCAGCACGACAACACTACGCACCGGTTGAGAGTCTTGCACGTAGCGGCGATGAGGCCCTTGATGCGCGTGCCAGTGTCGTCCTTATCGCTCCCTCGCTTCTTAGCCTCCAACGCGGAAAATAGCAGTAGGCAGACGAGTGTCTTAAGTGTTTGTCTTCTCGATGCCTTTTTTGTGGCTTAAGTTTAACTGCATACGAATTTTAAAGTTTTTGCTGGATTTATTTGTTGCAGATATAGGAGGTAAGGTTTAGAATGTGATGAACACACTGCATACACATATTTAAGTGTTTCGTTATCAATAAAAAATTGGACTCAAGGTCAGGCTTATAGCTAAACGAACCGTGAAATCATTGTCATTATTAGATAAGAAGGTAAGAGTATGAAACGTTTAGTTTTCATAATTTAAGGCGTCATTAGTAGAGGCAATGAGTTTTGGTGAAAAGAATTATGCAACATTTTGTTGCAGTGCCTCGCGTGCACATCTGCAGCTCTGCTTCATGGTCAGTGATTGGCTGTTTTTAACTCTCAACATATTTGGGATCTACCCGCCAATCGCAGACGTGTGGTGTCACAATGACGTTATTCTCATTGGCACAGTCAAATGAGTGAAGCCTCTAAACGAATACACGCTGCCAGTAACTACTTACCAGAGCTGCATTTGTGAACGTGAAGCATTGAAACAGAATGTAGCATAATTATTTTCACAAAAAAATCATTGACTCTAGTCATTAGCTTCTGAAATTTTCTTTATTCGAAAATTGTGTTTATAATTATATAGGATTGAAGATGTGCGTAGGCCTACTTCAAATGTAAGAGATTTTTCTGAATGTTACTCGCAAACGTTTATAAATTATTTAACGTCACTTGTCACTTTTACGATATTGCGTCTACATTTACACGATCTTAACTTTAATATTGACGGTTTCATGTGAAATTATTTACATTTCATATAAAACGAGCACTACATCGATGGTTAACGAAATATTATAACGGATAATTTATTATAATTCTTTCCATCATTTCTCATGAGAAACAGTAACACGAAGCTTACAATATTCGATTAAATCCTTTTGTTGTGCCTTTTATTTAAAACACAATACATTAAAATATGCTTCTGAGAATATCGTTTGATTTAATTAGATATGAACATGCAAGGTAAAACTGATTACCGGCTATTTTCATTATATATCAAATAAAATATTGAGATAAGGTAAGCGGGCTTTACGTCTCTTCAACAACGAGGTCCTTAGAGATGTTAGGACACAACCAGGTACAATGATAGGAGCTGGGAGAGGAGTCGACCTTGGTTTTTCTTAAGGAACCATTACAGCATTTGCCTTTAGTGATTTTGGGAAACCATGGAAAACCGAAATCAGTATGTCCGGAGCCGGGAATCGAACCTGGGTCTTTCGGAATGAGAGTCTAATGTGCTACCGCTGCGCCACCTAACTCGGTCACAATAAAAATAAATATTTCCTGCTCAAATTACAAAAAGTGGAGGATAAAGTGGTATACAATATTTGTGTGTTGCAGTGAACATATTGTCATTCTCGGCCGGAATCGCATATGGATGGGCCGCTCCAATCCTGCCCTTGCTCCAATCAGAGGACTCCCCGATCGGGATCCCACCAATCACGGACTTTGAAGCATCGTGGCTGGCGTCTGTCGTCGCCTTGTCCCGCATCGTTGCCATTCCCGTCTACACGTATACCAACGACAGGTTCGGCCGCAAGATGACGGGATACCTGGTGGCCGCCCCATTCATTGTCGGAGGTGTTCTGATGCTCTTCGCCAACTCCTTCGTCTTACTGCTGACCGTTAGGTAATCGAATGAGATATTTACATTCCTGAATCAATTTGTTGTAACTAACTCGTTCACATGAACGACGTTGTAACAGAGAGCATTCGATATAGATAAATTGCTAACAGTTACAACGTTGTTCAACTCATCTATGTATGTATGTATATATATATATATATATATATATATATATATATATATATATATATATATATATATATATATATATATATATATATATATATATATATATATATATATATAAGTGTATGTATGAATGTTCCGTATCGACTCCAAAACAGCTGGGGCGAATTTTGGTGAAAATTTCAGGCAAATATTCAGATTAGATCCTGTTAGGTTTGGTAGCAATCGGATCAACATTTTTTTATATTTTTGCCAATTTTGTATTATAATTTCCCTACAAACTAATAAATTTTAATAAATATTAAACAACTTGTTATCTAGACTTGGAATTGTGGGGCATGTCACTATGTAGACTTCAATTCTTGGCTATAGAATATTAGTGCCGCCCATGTCGTTAGTTTAACACATATGCAGTGCTGTCTAGAGCTGTTTAATATTCGATACGAAGATATCATAATTAAAAAGTCTCATCGATATAAAGTTTTGAGTACAATTAGGTATACTATTAGTGTTATGCTGTCATTGAATCTACGGTGATCTTTTATTTTCGAATGGTAAATGAAACAGTCATTTTTTGTAGTCAGCTGATATTTTTCAACGTTAAGTGTACATCGTGGCGGAAATAAGTAAGTTCATTAAAACCATCGTATGTAATGCTGTCGGAATTTATACTCATATACAAATATAATGTAACTGTAGTTTATATTAAGAAAACTTGAAGTATGATCAGAATTTTAGTATGTTTTGCTTAAAGAACATATATATTGACATGTGCAGAAATTTGTTGTAGATCACAAATGTTTTGCTCAGAAAAGTTAATATTTTACCTGCTCTGCAATTCTACAACAACGTTGATAGTGTGAAGTATTCTACAGCCTAGTGTGACAAGCATACTGCGACTGGTAAAGTTAAAATTGTGGGTCAAATTTTTAGTAAAATAATCGTTTTTAAATTCCGATAAAGTGATAAAGTAAAGCATATTTGGTTAAGGAACTGGTAACATAACAGAACGAAATCTGAGTAACTTTAAAAATGTCATGAGAGTATTACCAATGCAACAAAGAAACTGGATTCAACCGCTAAATGTTCCCGTCCAGTATAAGCAGATGGTCTAGGAAATTTTGTACGGCAACATTGAATTGAAAACAGTCTTGTCTTTACAGATTGCAGTTACAGACGTATTACTTATAAATATTTTATAATTAATGATGTGAAGAGAAAATCAAAAGACTCTTGTTGGATATAACCACTAAATAAAAAATATTTTTTTTTATATTTACTAACAACGAACATTTTACAAACTTTTCCATTATGCATCAGCAATGTGCTAATTATAATTGTTTAATGTTCTCATATTACGTATAAAATTTTACTGGATAGCCAGAATATTGTTTGAGTAAGTACAATTGTATCGTCACATCACAGGAATTTTGCACAATATTTTATTTTTAAAATTACATGCAGAAATGCGCACAGTTTTCACGTAAAATGTAGTTAGGTTTATGTAATTCACCACACGTTAGGAATTTTAACTAATCATTTGAGTGTGATTTCATTACTTTCCTTCGTCGCAGCATGTAATACGGGAGAATATAAGTATATAATGTAATCAAATATTTAGCTTTAACATTTAATTTAAAACCAAATAGCTGTTTACTTTGTAACAAAAATACCAATGAAACAGATAATTTTAGTCACAAAATATTTGTGTTGAAATTTGAAAATGGTAGGCCATAGAATCATATAACAGATGACACTATCATTAGAGCTACAGAACGCAAATAATCTATGGTGTGATACAAAATCCAAAATAAAGTTAATAAATGGTATGTGCCACAAGGTTATGTTAGTCTGTCGTAATCATGTATACGCCCTTACTAAAACAAAAAATATTCTTCATATATGTATTAATTTATAAGTCGTGTGACAGTTCTGGCATGTTAAAAAATTTATTGATGATATAAATTAATATTCCCTGACAATATTAATGTTACTTTCCATAAATATATTTTACTTTAATTTCTTCAAATAAAGTTTCTATTAAAGAAACTTTACCATGTAAATAACCTGTCGGAACGTTTCGTCATAGGTCCAACAAAAGCGTTACTCAAAAACATCTTAGCTATAAAAAGGTGGCTTACAAACTGAAAATATTTAACTGAGAGCAAAATATCATTTACTTTAAAATTCGCCAGAAAAGTGAGAATAATATTATTCACATGGCCTGACAAGCGAGTTCAAGACCTTTATTTAAAATACATGTTATGGGGAAAATATTGATTCAAATTTTACAGTGAACTAAATTTGTTACAGCGACCAAACCAATTTCCGTACTGACTGCATGTTTGTTAAAGAAATAAAAATAGTTGTGCGGTGCATAGTATGTTAATTGTTTTGGTAACGAAATGAAGCAGTATTGCACCACTAATGTATGTACACATTTAAAAATGGCTTGGATAAATATATTTATCTCTCAGTTTTCTGTCTCATAACGTATACAAAAACATTTCGAATAATAATACCCTTAATTAACACACGTATTAAATCATACAAAGATAGTATTTTATAAAATAATTATAAAAATTCTTTAAAAAACATTCTAACAAATATGTTACGTTTCAGAGAAAAAAAAGTTAAAATTTCAACAAACAAAATAAAATTAAATAAACGAATCGTTTACGCCATCCAACAAATTATTTAAATTATTTGACTGCAAAATTCCGTCGTGCAAAATAAAGCAATGAAGGCGTTATTTGTAAGCAAAAAATTTTCTTCTAGGATGTTATAAGACAAACTATAGTATATGTGTGTATGTATGTACATATGTAAAGAGTTCAACAAAAAGTAACATACGAGTCTACTATCTTTAGTGTGGGTGTAAATATTCCTTGAATGTTAAAATCGTTCACATAGAAATAGATTTGAATACTATCTTAAGGTTATATGAATATGTTTTACCACAAACACAAGGAATAATTATTTCAAAACAGAAAATAAAGTGCTATAATATTATACTGTATTGCAGTATTGGTCGAGAGGTTATTGAATTATACAAATTAAAAATAATATTTTTACGTCATGAAACCTTCGAAAACGTTTGACATAAATTACTGCACACAACATTTATAGCCAATATTAAAGTTACGATAACTATCTAAATACTGCGTACGTGCCGAGTTTGTTTATGCTCAGTCCACGGCTTTAAAGTTTTAAATTGGGACGTTCATATTTACACTCAAGCACACAAGACAGAGATTTTATTGTCTATGACTTATAAAATTAAGACTTTAAAATTTGTACAGTTATCAACATACATTTTTACATTAAAAGTAATTTCTCGTTATCTCCAACAACATTCGTAATAGCAAATTTCTTAAATTTGTGGGTAATATATATTACAATGTTACTGTCAACTGTAAAATTACTAGATACATTATTGCAAACTTTTTAATCATAAGTACATTATAACTCTTGTAAGTTTTTATCGCAAATATATGAATTACATAACAATAACTTTTACCGAAAAGCACACACATCAAAAAGTGTTTACCAGAAGACAGTAATAGCTTATGACTTAATATCTATTATTTCTAATCGTGTGAAGTTCTGATTTTTCACCAAGTCAGGCCTGTAATTCGTAACCGAGTGTTTATGCTTGCTTACATGTGCTAGGTCTAATTTTATTTGGTCTTATTGCCGAGTGACTCAGATATGTTAATAACGTAAACGGTTATTTCTATAAGTAGTTTATATCAAGATTCTGGAATGCCCAAAATGAATAAACATTTTTTTACAGCATTAGTTCAGCAGTAAGTTCTTAAGGCTGCTCAACCCCAAAAAATTGGTAATTTTGTAATTGTATCAAACTGTGTCCAACTCTTTCGCGTACCATCCATAGTATTTTCCCACAAATAATATTTTATCGGTTTCATAGTTTTTGAATAGGCGCATGTCAAAGAAGCGATTTAAAAACTTTCGCTACTTTCCAAAAGTAACATAAATTCAAACGATACGAATGGAATAAGTCGGAATGAAAATAAATGTATTTAGCTACAGGAGGTTACCTATTTTTTTCATAACGTATAATTGTTTGTTTTAAAAATAATACTTCCCATTTCTTGGAGTACACGCATTATAAACAGTAATATTACGTACAAAAATAAATGTGACATTCCGTAGCTTAATACATTTACATTCACTGTAAATAATTTCATTCGTATCGTTTGCCTAGTTTTTATTCATGGTGAGTAGCGAAAATAGTCGAATCGCAACTTTATCTTGCGCTTGTACGAAAAAATTGGAACCGAAAAATAGTATATTTATAGGTGATTATTAATAATGTAATGAGAAAAGAGCTGGGCAGTGTTCGGTACAGTAACAAGACTTCGAATTTTTCGGCGCAGAGTGATTTAAGACTCATAGTTTTATAAATGAAATGTTAAAATATTTCCAGAGTTCTGAATGGGCTGGGAGCCGGAGGCACTGCAGTCATCATACCAGCGTACGTGGGCGACATTGCAAGCGATGACGTCAAAGGACAGATCGGCACTATTTTTGGACTTCAAGCCACTACAGGCATGCTGTTTGCATACGCAATGGGATCCTACACTTCGTACATCATCTTCAACTTGTGCTGTCTGCTACTGCCAATATTGTTCGTCGTAGCATTCTTCTGGTTTCCAGAGTCCCCTCTCTTCTTACTGACAAGAGGTGATGAAGAAGAAGCCAAGAAGAACCTCCGGTGGCTGCGAAACAGAGAAAGCAACGAAAGTGAGCTGGAGCGATTAAGACTCCGAGCGAAAGACATTCTGGAGAGGAAAGAACGAAAGGTTATATATTATTATTTCATACCTTCTTAAGCAATGTTGCAGATAATTCGTAGTGACATGAAATTTTTGTCCTTGCAGATTTCTTTATCGAGCATCACGCAGAGGTCGAACATGAGGAGTCTCCTAATCTGCGTGGGACTCGTCGTAAACCAACAAATGAGCGGAGCAGCGGCGATCGCATCGTACACCGTGTCCATCTTCCAGCAGGCTGGATCTACCATTCATCCAAATGTTGCTACTATCATTTACGGTTCCGTGCAGGTAGCAGGCACCTTGATCTCAGCCTTTGTGATAGAGCGTTGCGGTAGGAGGTTCCTCCTGCTCTTCTCCGACATAATGATGACGGTCAGCCTGGCTGTACTTGGGGCATATTTCTACTTGAAGACGCTGGGTTGGAATCTGGAATACGTCGGATGGATTCCAGTTACAAGCCTCTCCATTTACATTCTCTCCGTAGGGATAGGTTTGGGTCCGTTGCCGTTCTCTATTATCACCGAGCTTGTAAGCTCAGAGAATCTAGGCCTTGTGCAGTGCATAACTTTACTGGTTTGGTCTTTGTTGTCCTTCGGAATGATGCAGGTTTTCACGAACATGAAGAATGCAATAGGCCTCTATGGATGTTTCTGGCTGTTCTCTGGTGTGTGTGCTATCAGCTCGGCGTGTATCTTCTTTACGGTGCCAGAGACAAAAAACCGCAGTCTAGAAGAGGTCGTCGGGCAAATGAAAGGGAGCAAGTATATAAAATCTGTTATATACTATAACAGCACAGTATAGATAACCTAAATTTGTGCATATATATATTATAAATACACTTTAAACAACGAAATTCGTAAATAAAACTCGATTTCTCGAAAAGTACTGTCCACTATTTACTCATTGACATAAACATATAATTGGGTATCTGCAGTAAAGGTACCCAAAAATTTAATGATTAAGAATTTTTGTGAAACTTTGACACTATAATTTTTAATACATGATAAATAAATGAATTTAATGTAATTTTTATTTTTCTCAAGATCTCAAGCAAACACGCTCATTCTCATTGTTTCATACAATAGATAAAAAAGTCCTTAAGTTTTTTTGTTAAAATGAGTAACCAACTGACAAGAGTTCTCAAGTTGTACGTCATAATTGTTACCCAATTTTATTCATTTACATTTAACGTTTAGTTAAATTTAAAAATGATTTAGTTTTTTATATTATTTATGAACATACACTCGTCAATCTTCGTGTCATTTTTGTCAGTTATGTATTTTTTCTAAATAAATTATTAATCTCAATATTATGAATTTGTATAATGTTACTGGGCAATAAAGACTCTTTGTTTATAAATAAAGAGTATGGACGTTTGTGAAATACTTTATTTTTGAATAGTTAAATGGGTTTTAAGTGCGCAGTGTGTAAGCTTGTGGAAGAAACATTTGATTGTAGTAGGAAATACGAAATAATGGTAGAATAAATCCATATATCATAAAATTTCAGCCATTAAGTTTTGTAAGAATTAAGTGAATTATGTAATTATATAAGTAATCTCTATATATAACAAGTAGATCTATACAGAACTAATCAGCCTACTTTCCTTTAGTGTATATTTTGATAACAGACATGTTTGCTCAAGGGCTGTAGGGGGAGGAGTTATCCTAGGATTTTACAACACACAGAAAAGAATGCCAACGAAAGCAATATGATGAAAAACTAAAAAAATTAGTAAACATACTGCAACATTTA
>PNEQ01000866.1:9271-20313 GCA_003012365.1 Medauroidea extradentata
TGCAAACAAGGACGAGCAGACGCCGCATTCCTTTCTCGGAGTAGTGCGACGTTGCCAAACATGTTCATAATTTTACATTGCTCGTAGGGGCGTAACGGTTGAGCTTTGACCCCGGGTTTCCCATCTCAAATTGCTCACCACAACCACCCCTACCGTCCCGTACGTTATCGTGCAGGACTTTTCGAACACCCTGTATATCGTTAAATGTAAATTATTATAAATACCTGTAAGTTTACTTCTATGCACGGATAGGTTATTTATTGCAAATCAGTTCTTAATTAAAGGTACTTCACTCCCTCCATGTTTAATATGTACACCGATAGATAAAATATCAACAATTTTACAAGCAAAAGTCTGCACTAAGTTTAACTTACAAAAATGTAGATGCAATACTGTACCAATATCAAATAATGGCATATGTCGAAAAAATCTATTAATAATAACTTGGCAAAAGTCTTAAATATGATGAAGGCCTAATACAATAAACCTACAAATAAACAAGTATTCTGGAAAATATACATACAGTGCTGTATCTGTTAACGCCTTAAATTAAGAAAACTAAATGTTTCATGTGCTACTGACATACAGAGCGCACTTCGTTTTGTGATAAACTAGGTCTTAGGCCTACAACATGTTCAATTACAAATGTGAAACATATAATTAAATGCATGCAGTTTATTCAAATTACAGTCGAAAAGATAACTGTTCTACCTACTAATTAAACCACAGGCACAAACCCTGAAATTTATTTTCAACTACACACAAGAAACAATAACTTCCTGCACACGAAAACGTAAACATGAGATGTTTAATAAGTAATTTCAAAACACGAAGTGTCACACAACATGTATGATTTTATATAATGTGATAATTGTATAGTCCTACATTCTATGTATTTTGATACATCTGCGTGTGACAAATTTAACATATTTTTTTATAAAATGTATAACAAAGTACGCTCACACTAACTCTTGGTGAAACTGTACGCAGATAAGCACTGAGTTAATACTTTGCCTACGAAAAGACAATGGCTAAAGACAGGAAACACTGAAGCTCTGTTCAAACCCACACACCGTAGTTTCATAAAAAATGTATCAATGAAACAAAATACAAATATGTCAATGTCAATCGATATTAATTCAGCAAAATACACTGAACTACATTCAGAAATTCTACCATACAATGAGTGAGGCAACCATTGTTATTGGTCGTACAGGAAAACGTGAGCACTAAAAATTTAACCTTTGAAAAATATTATTGCCGTTATTGCATATAATTTAACATGAACAATACTTGTCTTACTATATGTATGGTTGGTGGGGAGTTATCAAATATTATTCCTTGTACTTTCCTATTTCACTAGGCTGACAACAATATTGAAATAAAATAAACTGAAATTTACATACTTGCATTTTATATATTTACTTACTTTTTTTATCGAACTACATAGGTTCCTGCCTACTGCACAATTTTTATCTGACACATGTAAACATCAAGTTATGTGTCCAGCTAGATTAAAATTTTTCAAAGTTAGCCATTACGCACAGAAAGAGACAAATTGGTTGAAAATATAAATTTAGCAAAGCTCTTTTAAGTGCTCACCTTATGCTGAACCGCATAACCTAAAAAAACTTTGGGGGAACTTAACAAATTTGTCAACAAATTTGATTTCACACTATTTTTTCAAAATGTTAGGGATTTTTTCTAGGAAAAAATCCACAAACTACTGGAAACGTCTGCCAATTTTTCTCAAATGCAAAAATCAGGAAAGATGTGTCAATAATTGAATCCAGACTGCAACAATGAGAGTCAAGTGTACTGTACAGGCACTGCTGCACCCTATTGTAAAGCAGTCTTCAACTTATATTATCAATAAATTAACCGAAACACCCAAACATTAAAAAATAAATTACAAATATGCTGTAGTCTATACAGTATATGTTTGCCTGATTTTGACATTTCTTTTCTGAGAAAAATTCCAAACAGCTTTATTGTATGAGGAATTAAACTTTCCAAATTTCTTGAAAAAACACTGTCTCTGCAATAGTGTTTACGGACACACTTCTCAGAAGAAAAATGCCGCAAACAGAGGCACTTTCCTCAGAACAAAATGTCATGAACAGGCAAACAAACTGTACAGACTATAGCCTAAACGAACACGGGAAACATTAAATTAAGACACCCAATTATATCTTTGAGTACAATGCTGCCAAATATTCCACACACACAAACTCTCACAAACGTATAACTTACATTTTTTATACTTACACATCATGTGCTAATAAACAAAATATAGTAAGGTTAACAAAAGCCCATAAAAGATGACTGCGTTTCTTCCGGACATTTTTGTTTATTTCCAACGTCTTCTCAAAAGCAGACTTATCTGCAATACTTGTATTCATCTCGTTGGAACTGCAAAAATATCAGTACGTTGTAGTAAGTAGTTATACAGGTTATCTACTACATCTGACAAAAATAAACTCCCTGAAAATTTTTCTGGGTTAACTTGCAGACCTTCAACAGAGCGTTAACTTAACTTTACATTGGAAAAAAACAATTTATTACCATTAACAAAGAATACGATAGCAAGCACAAATAATGTTTCGAGGGTTTAGAAGTAAAACTACTCAAGTCTCTTTTCTCCGAAATTGAGATATTGCAGCCAAGTACTGCGAATATCATTCTCTACGTGTGGTAATAACACCCACGTCTTGACACCTTCTCTTTCATAGAAGTACTCTTATTTTCAGCTTTGTAGAATGGTTTGGTTAATTTTGGCTAAGGTTTTCCGAAAATTACTGAAAATGGACTTGGGTAGTTTTATTTCTAAACCCACGGTTTCAAAAATTACTTGGTTACTGCATTAACATCAATTTATCGGAGCAAAAAAATCAGCATTTAAAATTGAACAGTGCGACCACATTAACAAACTTATGCCTGTCTGAACATTGGCTCAATGCAAATGAAATAGGTTATATACATATTGATGGCTATTTGCTATTAACAATATTTCGTAGGAAAAATCGTAGTACTTAGGTGGTGTTGGCATTTATATTGCAGAACAAAAGGGCTCCTGTTGCAATGTTTTGGATACTGAGACAATTAGTTGCGAAATAAGTTTTAAATGTGTGGCCGTTAAATTAAGTAATCCTGATCTTATTATGGTCAGTATTTATCGTTCTCATATAGGAAACGATGCTGTTTTTGTTAGATAAATCTGAATTATTATTAATAAAGTTCAGTCTTCTAATTAAATTTATTGTGATTGGTGGAGATATTAATTCAAAGTTTGATATTACATGCAAACCACCTAGGTCTAGTGTGAATAAGTAGTTAAGTCTCCTCAGACAATTTAAAAGTGTATGTTTAAATGTTAAGCCAACATATTTTAGATCTTGTTTAGACAATGTATTTACTTATGTTCCGGCTGTATTTTATTCATTGCACGTACCTAGTCTTGATATAGCAGATCATGAGGAGTTTGTATTACAATTATTATTTATCCCTAAATTGATACTGAAGTTAGTGTTGTTTACAGAAATATCACAATAGGATGCTTGGATACTTTTAAGGCACATTTTAGTAGTGCTGACTGGTTTAATCTTCTTTACCATGCTGAATTATCTGCTGCTGAGAATTTTTCCTTGTTCTTTACAAAAATAATGGATGTTTTTTAGTTTACCTGTCCTACTAGAATAATTACAGGAAACAAATCTTTATACTTGAAGAAACTTCTTTCTGGTAATAAGTGGTGCCTACACATCAGAACTTAGGCAACTGAATGACTCAAAGATTTTTGGTCAGTGCTTAACATCGAGAACTTTATCGCTGGTGAAGGGTGACATGGAGTGAGTATGAAGCAGCACCAGAATGAAATGGTGGGAGAAACGGGAGATCCCTGAGAAAACCTGCCGACAAACAGCATCGTCCAGCACGATTCACAGGCACTTGAAAGCTGCTGTTATGAAATGAAATATGTGTACTACAAATACTAAAACCTCATTATTTTACTAGAGTTACAAAGATTACCAGAGGCAATATAAAGTGGCAGTTAATAAAGTTAAACATGATGCTATGTAGGTAATCTATATTGAAAATGCAAATAATAAGTGCCAGGCAGCGTGGAATCTAATTAGAAGTTTAACAGCTAAACCACAATTACAGTTGGATAGTACAGACTCTGCAGAGGACTTAAATAACTATTTTATTGAATCTGTTAATGAGGTTAAAATAACTATGCCTATACCTACAGTGTTATCTGATGTTTTATTGCAGCAAATGAGAAGTCCTAGCTCCCAGTTACTACGGGAATATGTGATTAATGAATTTGTACTCAATACTGTGTTAAAAATGGAAGCTTCTAGTATATAGTAATAAAGATGTACACAGTTTGAAAACCAAAATACTTATCCATATGATTACTGCTATTGCGTGGCCACTTGTCTTCTGCATTAATGGCCGTCTTCATGAAGGTATAATTACTGTTATTGTGTGGCCACTTGTCTTCTGCGCTAATGGCTGTCTTCATGAAGGTACAATTACTGCTATTATGTGACCACTTATCTTCTGCATTAATGTCCGTCTTCATGAAGGTATAATTACTGTTATTGTGTGGCCACTTGTCTTTGGCGCTAATGGCTGTCTTCATGAAGGTACAATTACTGCTATTATGTGACCACTTATCTTCTGCATTAATGGCCGTCTTCATGAAGGTATAATTACTGTTATTGTGTGGCCACTTGTCTTCTGCACTAATGGCCGTCTTCATGAAAGTATAATTACTGCTATTATGTGACCACTTGTCTTCTGCATTAATGGCCGTCTTAATGAAGGTATAATTACTGTTATTGAGTGGCCACTTGTTTCCTGCACTAATGGCCATCTTCATGAAGGTATAATTACTGTTATTGTGTGGCTACTTGTCTTCTGCACTAATGGCAGTCTTTATGAAGGTATAATTACTGTTATTGTGTGGCCACTTGTCTTCTGCACTAATGGCCATCTTCATGAAGGTATAATTACCGTTATTGTGTAGTGACTTGTCTTCTGCAATAACGGCCGTCTTCATGAAGGTATAATCTGTTATTGTGAGCCACTTGTCTTCTGCACTAATGGCCATCTTCATGAAGGTATAATTACCGTTATTGTGTGGCCAATTGTCTTCTGCATTAACGGCTGTCTTCATGAAGGTATTTTTCAAAGTTCTCAAAAAAGGGCAAGAGTAATTCCTGTGTTTGAGAAAGGAGATATGGCCCTTATAAATAATTATCGGCCAATTTAATTGGTTCCTGTGTTTGGAAATATAATTGAGGCTGCTGTTAAAAGTCAGTTATGTAAATATTTAACCAATCATTATATAATTACAGATAATCAATTTGGTTTTCATAAGGGCTTATTCACAATTGATTCACTAAAAGTTATGATTTCAAAAATTTTACAAGCTTTTGAAGATAAATCTATTCCACATAACTGCTTGTGACCTTTAGTAAGGTATTTGACTATATAGATCATACAATATTATTAGAAAGAAAAGTTGGTATACTATGGTGTTCAAGGTATTACCTTACATTTCTTTAAATCATATTTGAAATGTAGGACTCGGTATGTTGATGTTGGTGGTACGTATCAAATTGTACCATGGTAAAGTGTGGGGCGCCCCAGGTATCTATTTTGGGGGCCATACTCTTTACCGTGATAATGAACAATTTACCTTGTAATATAAGACACCTGTTCACAGTAATATTTGCTGATGATACAAGTTTTTTAAGTGTACATCCAGATATTGATGCCCTAAATTTAATAATCGACAAACCTGTGAATGATGCTAGGACTTGGTTTTGTACCAACTGTCTACATTTAAACAATATTAAAACACAAATTAATGTGTTCCCTTAAAATGAATGTTTTTTGTTCTAAAATTGATACTAGTAATGTAAGTAATATCCTAGGAATAAAAATTAATTCAAGGTCATACTGACAATCACATACAGTTTATCTGTATAAAATTATCTTGTCATTTACCTCCTTAGAAGATTATTTAGTGTTGTACCTGATACTCAGTGGCAGTTTGTGCTATTGGGCTGCAGCCCTCCCTGATTACTTAGGAATTACAGTAAATAATTTTCATTTTCACAGCTGGTGTAAGAGAAGATAATTTGTAACGATATCTTTTAAACTACCTACTCACCAAAACCATCAGCTGATTGCGAAGTCTGAGGAATGCGTGAAAGTTTTAAAGATCTACTTGTGTACGTGTTTCCTGCCTCGGGCAGGGCTGCAAGGCAAGCAGCCCATCTGAATTGCTGGCGCAAGCGTAGAGAGCGCCCTGATCTGGCAAACCCAGGAAGGAGAGAGGCAGGGATGTCTGATACATAGCGCGCTTATAGGCTGCTAGCAAACCAGCCCGGTTCGCAAGACGCGCCACGCTACACTGCACTAACGACAGACACAACTCATCACTCAACTTGCTAGTTTCGCGACATCCCTGCAGTAAATTGTAGCAAAATATTACTACCTGTCATACACACAGTGGCGCTGCCTAAGAACTTTTCACATTTTTCGTACATGACTTAATTAGTAAAACATTCGAATATCGTAACAACATTTTCACTCAAAACCCAGCTGAAACACACATAAAAAAACTGGTCTAAAGTAGCATGTAGGCCCTATCTAAATACAGTACGTATAGGGAATTTTTAAACCTATTACGCCAAAAAAACTTTGTTTGTAATATTCTACCATAAAATCGCCTCAAATTGCAACAGTTTTCTCGAGGTGGAATAAGTTTTAGATGTTGCTCTTTCACGCTTAGAAGTAAACATTTTGCAGCCTATTATTTCACACGAATTATAATGTACTACATATATCAAATAATAGATTATTATCAACTTAAAAATCAAAGTAAAATAGAAGTGACATTGTTATACATTTTTAAAGAACATACTTTATAGCCGAGCACTTTACTGAACCATATGGCAGAGAAGTAAAATATTAGCCTAAACTGGTAGACAAAAATTTCAAAACTTGATTTTTTGTCCAGCCACCACCATAAATATTTAGGTATCAAATACAAAGGTTTTTTTTATTGACTTCCTTTTCAAATACCTTTAAAATTTGTCTTGTTTATGATTCCGCGGTAGACGAGGCAGAAAGCCATAAACGTACCCTCCCTATACACGAGTATTTCGTAATAGGGGGCGTTACCATTAGAATTTACCATTCTATATCTATTATTTCACTGAATTTATTGAGATATTTAGGCAGCCATTAATATTTAATGTCTTACAAGTTTTTTGTTTTATTTTTTTATATTTTAATTATATATAAATACCTTTATATTTATAAAATTCGTTGTTTGTAGTCTCTAACCTCACTCCTTCCGTACAGCCATTACCCTATATAGGCCGTTCACAATAAAGTGATCACTGTACAACACGTTTATTGCTAAATTTGTTCTAAGAAAAGAACGACGTGACCATTTAGTTGAAACATGTTTTTGACTTAATATTTTCATTTTCGTAGTAAAGTTAAAAGTGTAAACAAAAACAAAAAACACAAACTATAGCGCATTATATTAACGGTGCAGTTTTCTTAAACATGGAACATTGTGATTTGTGAACCATACAAACGACTGAGCTATGATGTCAATCCGATGTCTGGACAGTACTCTCTGATATGATTTTGACTTGGCTTAACTTTCCACGCAGCTAACCTTGTTTTTCTCCACCTACTTGCTACGTCAAGTGCTCAACAAAGTATTCCAAAAAATTTATGTTACATTTGTTAAAATTATGTTTGTGGATTTTGTGAACATTGCTCTAAAACAATTAATTCCTTGAAATGTATTTTAAACTATCTGAGAAAATGGAAAAGCGGTAACTGCTTGAAACGTTGATTAATTTCCTGTACTAGGGACTAGGGAGGCCCCTTAACAGAATATTTCTTTAAAAAATATTAATAAAGCTACCAAAAATATTTTTAATGTTCATACATGAGAACTGCTAAAATAGCACCATTTTGCACCATGAAATCCAAATTTTCCGGGGGAGGATCCCCCTCCTTTTATTGGAGGATAAGTGTTCCTCCTCGTATGTCAAAATCCACGAGCCACACCTGCTAATACTTACATAGGAACGCCATATTTTGGCATTTTCCAATCTATTATTTGCTAGGGCATAATACTATAGTGGACTAGCTGTTATATTAATGTTTTGCTTTTACAAAAAAAAATTACAAGATCGATAAACAGAGCCCATTTAAATTTACATTGTAAACCTCTATTTATAACAAAGTGCAAGATAATACTGTTATAAACTTATACATCTATCAATGCTTATTAAATGTTAACAAGAATTGTCATATGTATACTTATAGAACAGATGTGCATTTGTATAATACACGTAATCATTCATTAATAGATGTTCCTTATAAAAGACTGACAATATTCCATTCGCTGAGCTGTGAGAGTTGTAGTTTGTAAACAAGAGTGAGTGATATGAGAATAAGCTGTAAGGAGTGTACAACCTACTAACCAGCACGCGTGGCTGCAGTGTGCTGAGAATTAAATTGGTGACTGGTCAAGCAATTGTTTGTATTGTACCGCGTACGGTATTCAAACCGTACTACAGCACAATAATACAATAGAAGTAAAAAAACGGGGAGTCACAATAAGAATGGTGAAGGAGGGGGGGGGAAGGTCGAAACAGCGAAGTTGGTTGAAACTGGAAGATCCTCATACTCTTCTGATTTGGACTTTGCATAGCATCTCATAATGATCTCGGTGAGCAGAACAAAGCGGTGAAATTTCCGTGTTCCAGGGAGCCGTTGGCAGTTGTCAAACGTAGGTTTCAATGCTTCTTGTCGAGCAGTAATTTCCTCTTCTTTAACATATATATATATATATATATATATATTTGATACCTTTAATTGTCTGTGTACAGTAGATATACATATCTTCAGGGGAAAGAATGTGATCCTTGACTGTTCTTTGAAGACTTGCCTTTGTTACTTCCCTTTTTGTTGTTCCTCCAACACCATCACATGCATTTTTTCCATGTGATGTTGCGAAGAAATTCCACTCCGCACTAAGGCCGAAATTATTCTTGTGGTGACAGACATTAATTAAATTTTTCTTATTTTTGTACTGACTTGATGATCCATCTGAGAAGTAAATTATATGTTTAACTGAAGGAACAGTGTCTTTTAAGTGTTTCATAAGAGAAGATTGAAATGTATGCATCGTTGTTGTGTTATGGTCCAAATGATCACTGATTACACAAACACATTGGGTTAGAAGCTTATTGTTTTCCTTGTAATAATACACAAAAGGATGAACAGTTGCTTGGCGATTTACCCAGTGGTAGCTCTGAATCTCGTCTTGGATAACAAATGTAAAGTTTTCTGCGAAGTCTGCGAGAACAATGTACTCTGTTTCATTAAGTTTATCCTTCTTCTCTCTCAAATGCAGACTTTGAATCTTTGATATAAAATGATGAGTTCTAAGTGAATCAAGTTTTTCAATCAGGGACTGAAAAAATTCTTCTTTCGGCTGAATAACAGTTATCATTTCAGCTCTATTTGTTGTGGTCCACTGTTGAAAAATTATGTTGTCTGGAATGGCATCACTTTCTTCAAATTCATCAAAAAGAGATACTAGGGCTTCACTCCTGGACGCTTAACAGATTTGCCCATCATACAGTCGTAGCTACTCATATCACAAACGAGTATAGCAAGTAGGTCTTTGTGATCTTTCATAAGCTTTGCACCGTCAACCATTAGCTTAACATTCTGATGATAAGTACAAACACAAACATTGTGTGTTCCCGATGATCCGGCTGTGACACACCACTTAGGTCTGAGTTCAATGAATTTTGATCTTCCGATTTTACAGTCTGGATGTTTAGATTTAAATCCCACAAACAATTCATTCAAATTGCAAAGCACCAGCCTCTTCTGCTTTTGACATTTAATGTTGTTAATTTTTACAGATAAACAGTCTTTTTTCCGGGACAAACACGACTGTACTCATCACTTTCATAAAATTCACGGACTGTAGTAACCACCTCTGATTGAATGCCTATACCCTTTTCCTTTCCCAACTCTGGTAGAATGCCCTGATCTTTCACTAGGTCTCTTGTCAGTTTTACCAAACGTTCAGATACATTGAACTCTTGAGCTATTCTTAGTCGACTCCTTGAATTTGGAAGTAAACTAATTATTTTCACTTGCATTTCTTTTTCTGCAACAGCACATTTATCCTTCAGTTTCCTAATTAATTCTTCAAACTCTTCTAATGGCTCTTCACGTGCTTCTCTGTTTTCCTTCGCTTCAAAAGATTCCTCGAGATTTCTTTTCAAAACATTTGAAACTTTACTAATCTTGTCAGCTATTGCTTGTGGTCGTTTCTCTAAACCCAATTTCCTTATTTTAGATGCTGGTAAAACCCCTAACTGAGAACACACATTGTCCACTTTTTCCACATTTTCACTCTCAGGAATAAAGTCCTCACCATTATCTCCTGACTGTTCTATCATTTGCTAATACAAATATTTTTTTGTAGCATGTAGGAGAGTAGGACACAAGGACTTACCAGGGACTAGCAGTAAATTGTAGTTGGTTTTTTTATACATGTGTTCAGGAAGTATTTCCCTTAGTCCTTTTGTGATTGCCTTTTCATGCATTTGTAAAGGATCACTGCAATACCGGCCAAATATATATTTAATAAGATACTTAATCTCATGGTACTTACATACAGACTTAACATCACTAGAAACTCTAGTAAATATAAGCTGCTGCTGTTCTAAACTAAATGCACAGATTTTCTTCAATTCCTGTTGCTGCACTGAACCATAAACACATTTGTGGCATTGTTCATTTGTTAAATGTCCTATCGAACACTCTTTCTCCATACCGAAAAACAAAAAACATTCATGGAAACACAAACCACCCTTCCCATACCAGAGCTGCTGGCAGACTAACAGGATGGAACGAATACCAGACTATACTAGAGCAAGTCCGTGCCTGTTGAGACCTGCACACTCCAA
>PNEQ01000867.1:0-47339 GCA_003012365.1 Medauroidea extradentata
GCGCCATATTTGTCGGCCAGTTGCGCTACTTCTATTGTTCAGTGACGCTGGCTACGTCTGTTGCGCCATATTTGTCGGCCAGTTGCGCTACTTCTATTGTTCAGTGACGCTGGCTACGTCTGTTGCGCCATATTTGTCGGCCAGTTGCGCTACTTCTATTGTTCAGTGACGCTGGCTACGTCTGTTGCGCCATATTTGTCGGCCAGTTGCGCTACTTCTATTGTTCAGTGACGCTGACTTTGTCAGATGCGCCATATTTGTCGGCCAGTTGCGATACCTCTATCGGTCAGTTGCGTTACTTGAGTTGGTTAGCTGCGCTATATTTAAAGGTCAGTTGCGCTACCTCTGTCGGTCAGTGGCGCTACCTGATTCAGTCAGTGGCGTTACCTGTATCGGTTAACTGCCCTATTTTTGCACAACCTGGTTGTTCAGAGAAGTAACTGGTTGAGGACGGGAGTGTTAGCAAGGATGCTGGAAGGAGTAGTAGATTGGTTTAGTACTGTATTATTAACTGTACGGTCTTGTCTGTAATTGTACGGTAATTTTAGTATATGTACGTATGTGTCCTTCATTTACGAATTTTAGTATATGTACATGTGTGTCCTCCATTAATCGCAGGCCGAATGTGTTGTTTCAGCAGCACTAAAATAATATTTATTTTTTTCAGCCAATTGAAATAGTATATTATTATTTAAAATTTTTTGTTACTTGTCTTAAATACAATAATCTTAATTCACAAGGACACGTGTGAGAAATATTCCGTTTTCAATTATTTTATTCTAAAGAAAACAATAGCAATGGTTATTTTCAACTTGAACGTAATATAAATCTGCTTTCTTTTAATAGGAAATGTTAAAATTTAATATATTTTATTATTTATATAGAAGCTAAGTACTTTTCGGAATTACTGTAATTTATGTATTGGTTCATATGATAGTTGTAATTTCTGAGAGTGGGATTATGTCGTTTGTTCCAAACTTACGTCTACATATGTAAGTTACCATGGACATGGCTTATTTGTAGTAAAATTTCATGTTTTCAAATAAAACTTCAAATTTTGTCAGTGCAACAGTTCTTAGAACTTCCTAAATTCTCTACACAACAAGAATATTCAGTAATGTGACGTATAGTCAATGCAGTACAGGTTTGTCTAATGTTAACATTTCTCTTCTGTGTAAAATTCCTGGCAGCTTCATTATGCGGGTCTTTAAACCATCCTGAGTTTTTTTTAAAAGATATTTACAATACTGTTTACTGATGTTCTTCTGAAAAACACTGAAAATATACTTTTTTGCAGGAAGTCATACCGGCAAAATCATTTTGTAGGATGCCAAAAATAATTTTGGACTATTTTAGTGGTGTCAACAAAATGTTTTAGTAGTAATAGAAAAATTAATTTTGTAGGGTAAATACCCACAAAATATTTTGTAGCTGCCACGTAATATTTTTTTCAATGAAAGAATTTCAATATCAGGTTAAAAAAAATTACAACTTCTTAAGAAAACAAATCTACATGCTACGCGTGTTCAGAAATTATCCGGCTAGTACGAGGGACCACTGTTCCAGTGTGGTGTCGAGTCCTGAGGGGTGCGCTCTGCTGGAGAGATACAAGAGGTTCCTGGAGCTGCTGCAGCAGTTCGACCAGGACATGTTCAGTGGCTGGGTGGAGGCGGCACCCCAGCAGTGTCGAGACAACCTTGCCCTTCCATTGTTACACCGCAGAGCTGGTAGCCACGAGCTGCAACTCAACTTCCACCCACAGGTCTGTTCTGCCCACACATTCGTTACTTCTCCTTGCCTTCTTGTCACTTCTACCTTTGAATATATATACTGGTATATATATTCAAAGCTTCTACTCTGAGAGTGATAGCTACTATAGGCTGTTAAGGCCATGCTCTCTTGTACATACTGTTTTTACGATGTTTTTTTAACTCTTAAACCAGAGCAGATATAAAAAAAATCAGTTTGGTAGTTTATATATATATATATATATATATATATATATATATATATATATATATATATATAAAACAAGAAATTATACGTTTTCGACTAAGAAGTCAACTAACCAGAATTTAGTTAATTATGTAATTAGCAAAAACCACGGTATTTACTGCCCTGAAAAAAAATCAGCCAACATGGAGAAGACGATTTTAAACAATATTACGAAACATATTTTTTATATTTTCTATTGTTAGGTGTAAATAATTAATATCGCTAAAAAAAAGTTGAAAGAGAGCAGGGCCTTTAACTGAGCACTCCACAACATTCATCATAACCAAAAAAAGTATTTCATTGGGACCAAAGGTGAAACGTTCCTTGTGTGGTGAAACATTTACACTATTTTTTAGTTCCATAATATTTGTTATATTGATAATAGTAAAGATGAATGCAAAATAGCTGAAAGAAAAATTTAAGTAGTGCTCTCTTGATCATAAAGAGTCTATATAACTGCTACGCAACTTCTACCTATAGACTCCCTCCCGACCACATAAACCTCACCTCTAACCTTTCTGATGATGCAGATTGAACTTCTGTCACCATCTTGGATTGTTTTGAGTTTATTTATTTTGTTTTCTGTTTCTTCTTATACATTAAAAATGATACGACATGGAAAATTTCATTCCTGGAAGGTAAGAAGCAACATATTTCTTCTTCTCCTCAAGTGAATGTCTGAGAATTGAAAACGTATTTATAATGTCTGACAAATTGTTATCAAAGGCAATAATATATTGTACCTCGATCACCTCAATATTCCACTAAATCTTGTACTCCAACTGCAAGAACTTTTCAAACAATTTTTTCACAATCCTAACTTGTCATGCATTGAAACATTAATTTTTTTTATTTTCTATAACGAAACAGCATAATAATCCGACACACGCAGTTCCCGAAGTGGTAAGTAAAGTACCGTAGTTGACAGTCATTTGAGTTCAGCACATCATATCTTTGGTACCCTGAATTATTATCAATTGAGCTAAATTCAGTGGAGCTGAGATAAAACACTCGTTTCGCATTCGGGAAAACCCGGGTTCGATCCCGGTTTTCCATAGTTTTTCGAAATCACTCCAGGTGAATGCTGGGACGGTTCCTTAGGCCCTGGCCTACTGCTACCCCCTTCTCCCCCCTCGTGTACCCACAAATAATAATTTGTGCTGTTCGAAAGCATGTAAAACATCCAAACAAATAAAATAAGGCGTTGTTGTTTCTCGAGCACAGCTGGTGGCAATCCTGCGCGAGGTGCACTACCTGCAGCTAATGGGCAAGAAGGACATCCCTGAGGAGGCTCTGCAGATATACAGCAGGAGTGAGACATTCAGAAAGTACACAGGCACCTTGGGAGAGACCATTCAGTGGTGAGTTCATCCTCTGCTTCGTTATACTTATTGGCTACCCTTCCACAAGCAAGCACAATTAATGTTATTATTACGTATCCTTGTATTAAAATATCACATATTTAAGAATTTATTGAGTGCCCTTTCATAAAAAAATGTACAAACTACTGCTCTTACAATGTGTCCTTCAAAGAAAAAAAAAAATACAAACTACTCTCTTTTTTAATATTTCCACGTGTAAATTTACATTTGCACAAATTACTGATCTCATAGTGTGTCCTTCCATAAATAACTTACAAATTTCTGCCATAGTTGTTTACTCTTCAAAGAAAAAAAAATACGAACGGCTCTCTTTTTAATATCCCCACATGTAAATTTACATACTTTTTCCACATACCGAGAATATGTACAAAAAATTTGTCATCCGCTACTTCTCTCTCGTAATGTATCCATCATTTCTGAAGCATAGGTACGTATTAAGGGAGCCGTCTACCCACACGCTTCAAATGCGTTGCAGTATGTACGTAAACAGGTTTTTTCTACGAAAATATTACACGTGTGACCATTGTGCCAACGTACGAAAAGAAATCAAACTTCAGACAAGGTCGGTACCTCATTGTTAAGACTCCGTGCTCATGGAAAACACTGTTTCTAAGCCCTCCAACATGGCTAAAAACGGCCTTTTCAGACTGCGGTACTTCAAAATGTACTAACCGGATGTAGCCTATGTTAAACTCAGATTGCGACCTGCACTGAACTTAGTTGCACATTTTCCACCAATAAAATCATATGTTCACCGCTTAGTGTTCTGTAGTAAAAACGGTTCGGCGGGAAGCTTGCACGCTAGTTCAGCGCTTGGCTCGTTGAGGTGATATCGTATTTTATGTGCCCTTCAAGTTTGCCCCTTCTGAGCATCTAACACGTAGGTAGGCAGCGTCCTTAAGATTTCCACCGCCTTACTCACCTGTAATGATAGAAAGATCAACACGACGTGACGTAGTTCGGACAAAAACAAAGATATATCTAACGAACTTTTGTATCAAGGAGATAATCTCGGCATGTATATCGACGCAGTAACTTCGTATATTTTTCCTGAATTGGCGTATTAGATTCACATTGGTCATAATTAAATACTTGAATAAATGCACTACATTTTCCTAATAACAACTAAAATTTAAAAATAAATTTCAGTGCCAATAAAAGGAAATGTAAATTCCACAAACACAATTCTTTACAAGCACGATCGGAGAGATCAGTAGATGCTATTACTCAATAAGCGTTTTAATTTGTTCAGTTATATATATAAATAAATTTAAATAAATAAATATATATAATTGTATACTTTTTAAACGGCGTCCAAAGATCTCACATTATTGGAAATGACACTTAGCGTATGAATACGATCTATTAGTTCCAGAATATCTGCAAACAATACACGCACTATTTAAATAGGCTAATTAGTTCATCTCCAATTACGATTAGAACACTAAAACCATAAAGATACGTAGACAAATATCTTAAAATAACTGTAAACGTATTCTCTGTTTCATACTTAGCTTTCACTTTAAATAAGTAACACAGCATTTATATTAAGAAGACATTTTGTTAGAAACACGATTTCGAGGATTCTTTCTTCTTAAAAGAATAATTTCCGGTGAGACTAACGTACGGACACAGCACGAGCAGAAGTTGTAGAAAGTCCAGCATGCCAGAACAAATATAAGCATAGTTTCCTTTAGTTGGCACTCTTGGTGCATTGATCAGGTATAATAAAATCACGTATTTGGTATTTAGTTTCTAGTTTGAAGTAAACGTTCTAAATGAGAGTGCGGTAGTAAATTATCACTTAAAATTAATTCAAACTTTTGTCTCAAATTTTTGGAAGTTAGTATAGATAACCAACGTACACGTTTTTACCAACTAGGTGACCTAATATTTTTCTTAAGTGGAGGATTTCTAATTTTATCCGATGAAATCACACGTTAAACAAAATAATAAAATAGTTTATCCCTAACCGTTTACTGTGGCAAAATTAATTTTTTCACTGAGTTAGTAAACATTTTTTTTCTTTAGACCGACTTCCGAAAACCTGCAGATTTCATGCAATGTGTTGATGCCTTCTTACATGAAGTACGAAATAGACGGCAACGTCCCAATCATAATACTAAACTGTCAGATAACCAACAGAAACACGTCGCTAGAGTATTGCGATATTTCTGCAGGTACAACAAGGTTCGCCGGACAAGCCGAGCAGTGGAGTTCGAGCTGGTGAAGGAGGAGGTCGAGGTCATAGACAAGGAGATTAGCTACGCTCAGACAAGTCTCGACTGGAACTCATCAGGTAAGCCTGTACCACTCGGAAAACACACACATACACACACACCTACACACCTACACACACACGTTATATACACAGGATCTATGCGTACTGCGGTTACAAACTTTGATAGGAAATCACATGGCAATACATGGTCGGAAACACTTTCCTGCGACACAATACACAAGAAAGAAAGGCCAAGAATAAAAAGAGAAAACATGTTTATTATTCAGCAAAAATGCTGGGAAGTTTTTGGCTGGTGATGACAATCGATGTCTCTTTATGTTCTGTTTTCTCAGTTTTTTGTTGTATTAAGAATAATAAACATGTTTTCTCCACTTATTCGTGTCTTTTCTTTCTCGTGTTTTGTGTCGCAGGGAAGCGTTTCCAACCATGCATTGCTATGTTGTTTCCCATCGTCTGGGTGTGCTCTATCTCTCCTGAAAGTTAACCGCAGTACTGATACATCACGCGTGTGTGTGAATATGAATATGTATATGTATATATATATATATATATATATATATATATATATATATATATATATATATAAGGTGAGTCTGAATAACACCGACAAACGCTGGCAGGTGATTCCTTATGAAAAATCAAGCAGGAAATATATGTTGCTTTTTTCGTCTAATTTTAATATTATGGTAGTAATGAGTGTTTGAACATCAAAATTTGCAATAGTATTTCCCCAAAATATCAAAAACTAAAATATATAAAAAAACATTACTTTCAGCATTGTTTAATGCTGTTGGAACCTTCAAACCAACAGCAGATACAATTTATACCCTCTATCCTTATGAAAATAGAAGGGGTGGCTACTCTCTAATTGCATATAACTTTTTTACCGTCAGGATTTTCGAACATTTGATGATGGTTTATTGATAATGGTATCTGTGTAACAAAAAAGGTCCTCTTGTTGCAACTGTCTAGGACATACCGTTTATGCTCAAAACACACACTTAAATATTCGCGCAGACATACAGAGCCTAGAGCATAGGCAAACCTACGAACATCCATGTGATGTGTACAGCGTACATACGATGGTGGACATACACTGTTAACAGCAAGTACAATAATGTTAAAGTCGCATATCAGTATTCTGCGTACATATCGTAGCAGTTGTGAACGAAAATGGTTAAGTCCCAGGCAACTAAGACATGTAACATGGACATTTATATTTTTTCTAGCCATTGCGCAAAAACTACGTAAGAGACAAAAATAATGTAAGGCTAAATTTGTGTTACGATTTACGGCTAATAGAAAAATATAATGTCTGGTACAAATAGAAAAATTTAAATATGACGATGCAAATAGCTGTAGAATGTGCCCTTAAAGGCGTTCACGTGGCAAAAATAGTGGTCGCTTTATAGATGTTACTTGTTACTACAGTTTCCGCTTGTAAAAAAATTTTAACAGGTTTTCTCATAGTGACATGACAAAGTCAAAATTTGCAAGTTACGGGAATTTGGTAATAACAAAAATCAAGTGTCTTACTCGAATGAAATAATTTACACTCAAATGAGATATTATGGGCAATATGCTAAAATATTTAAAAACACACAACGGGGTTCCTTTGTACTTAAAAAAAAAGGAGATAAAAATGATGATTATATACTTCGTTTACGGAAGTTTTTAAAAATATTCGAAAGGACTGTTGTGTGTTTTTAAATATATTACCATATTGCCCATAATACCTAATTTTAGTGTAAATTGTTTGATTAGAGTAAAACACATGATTTTTGTTATTACTATGATCCCGTAACTGGCGAATCCTGACTTTGGCGTGCTGCTATGGGAAAACTGTGAGAGCTAAACAACTTTTACAAGTGGAAGATGTAGTCACAAGTAACGTCTATGAAACGAACACTATGTCGTACAAAAATAAAATTATGGGTTTTTCCCCCTGAACAGCCATTACACACCTACACAGAGGCGTGGTATTGACAAGTATTTGTTACAGAGTGTGTGCTCTCTGAACTATCAGAAGGTACTGAAGTGACCTTTGAAAGAACTGTACAACGGGAGTGCATGTCTGGATTTAGTTGCTTGGACATACTCCACTGCGATATAGATGGCCGTCAAAGGAAATTAAAGGTAATAGAAAACATAAATAAGCAGAGTACGCTTAAGTCAATAATAAGATCAGTCGTACTTGTGTTCCTGGACACTGTGTGTCTACCTGATGACGGGAACAGATTCCAGTTCCCGAAACGTTGTAACACTGTCTGTCTGGAAAACTACTGTGTTTTGTTTCGTCTCATCGTTGTGTCATTTGTTGTTTTTCTGTTCGCGTGTGACATCTACTGTGTTTTTGTTACAACTCATCGTTGTGCAGCACGTCGTTTTCTGGTCGTGTCTGATGTAATACCGGTCTTGTTTTGCGTCATTGGTGTGTCTGTATTTTTTATTTAATTTTGTGGGTAAAAAATCTGATTGTCCCTTTGCAAAAGTAGAACACAAACTTGGGTGATCTGTCTTGGTGGTGTCTCGGGTTTCTTTTTATTTAATTTTTTTCATATATTATCTGATTGTCCTTGTTTTATTTAACCCGATTACATTTTTGGAATTTTATGTTGTGCATGCATTCTGTTGAGTAAAGCATTCTCTGCATATTTATGTTTTCTATTATTTTATTTTTCTTTGACAGTTATTTATTTCGGAATGGAGTACGTCCAAGGAACTAAATGCAGTCATGTACTGTAGTAGTGTTATGATATGTCCAGAGCTGTGGAGCTACATAGAGAAGGTGCACGGGCTGGTACGCAGCCTGGAGAGCCGACTGAAGCTGACACAGACGAATGTGGAGCAAATACGAGGCATCATGTCCGCCTGGCTACGTCAACCCATGTTCCAACGTCGCGACGCCAAGAAGGACGCCCTACTCTGCCTGGAGGATCGCCACGAGCACACGCAGCGCAGGTCAGCGCATACCAATCTCACACTCCAGGCTCCTTCCTACCTACACTGTAAAAAATAACTTACTAAACATTATGAAATGTTTTAGTTATCTTTGAACGATTCTTGCAATGGGTTCGTATTATGAACTTCAAAGTTTTTTTGGACATACGCCATTATGGGTGAATGTTGCCGAATTGCAGAAAAATCCACAGTAAAACAAAAAAAAAAAAAAAACACAAAGGAAGAAAAGCCAGTAAGCTGTAGTCGACAGACATACAAAATACAGATAATCCCTGAAATGAAGCCATACAGCCAACTTACTGGCTTTTCTTCCTTGGTTTTTTTTTATGATGGATTTTTCTGCAATTCGGCAACATTCGCCCATAATGACGTTTATTCAAAAAATATTTGTTGTCCGAAATGTTTTTGTATGAAAAAAAATTCTGAAATTTTGAGTGTTTTTACCTCTTTTATCGATATTTTTAAATTCAAAATGGTTTTGTAATTTATTTTAAAACATGTTAAGGAGTAGCCTGTTGCATGTAGTTACAGTGTGAATGTTTTAATATAATTATGTTAATTGGTTTTGCGGCTTATAAGAACTAAAAACGTGCAAATTTTGACTTACAAGTGCCGTTATGGGAAAACTCGTCAAGCTAAATTTTTCGTAAGGGAACATGTAATCCCGAGTAACGTCTAAAATATAGGGGTGGTTTAGCTTACAACAATGTTATTCACTGCAAATTTGTTCAGTCTTGTATGTCAGTTGGTATTAACGGCGTGCATAAAACTGTAAAATGCAAATTTTGACGTTTACGAGTTACTACGCAAAACTATGACAGATAAAAACATTTTCATAACAGCAAAATTTAGTCACAATTTATGTCTGAAATAAGAACAAAATATCTGGTTCAAATATTAAAATGAAAATATGACGCTGAAAATTAACGTAGACCGCGCCTTTAATAAAGGCCTTTTTCACTATAGTTTTCGTCGTAATAGTAAAATACACCATAGTTATCTTCAATGTAATCGTCTAAGGCAGTGATATGTGGCGCAGGTACGGTGAGATAAGCCAGGCGGCGGAAGAGATTCATCGTCTGTTGGCGGAGAACCTGAAGCTGTTCGGCATGGAGCAGAAGACAGACAACCCCACGTGGCTCAGCTACGTCGACTATGTGGACGACATCGTGTCTGAGTCGCTGCTGAAGACTGTGGGCTGCAGGTGAGGACTCGACTACCAGCGTGTTTCAGATTTCAAATGATCATGAACAAGTCCATAATAAAAATAATAATATCACTCAACGACATTTTATTGTAATTTGAACAAGGTCTGATAGTCGCGAAAATTGATTTTATTGTAGACTTTTTAGAAAAATCCTAAATAATTTCCGCGAGTTATATAAATGGTTAATTTAAGTACTAAATAGAACTAAGTAAGAATTCTAGATCTGCTACTAAGCGCGAGTTCCAAAAATATTGAATGAACATCACGGTACTGCTAAGTGACCATTCCAGAAGTGTTGAGAGAGCATTGTAGAACTGTTTATAATGTATTTCCTAATTGATAGTTACTGATTTTTGGAGGAAACCTCAAAGATCTTACAGCTGGTACGTAGAGCCCCTGATTTTTGGTGAGAATAATTTTGTACAAATTTGTTTCAACGTATTATGTGCACATGTGAAGCTCTGCTTCGCGGTAAAAAACAGGATGACTGTAACTCTCTGCGTCTAGGGAATCACTGGCGAGTACAGAGTGTTGCAAAATTCCAAGTCAATGTTCTGGGGAATCCATCCTCACATGTAGAGGAACAAAACATATGTAGACATAGGTCAGGAAAAGCACCGTTCCTGCGCTACAGTTGGCAATACATGACGCATGACTGATAGCGCGTGGGTAGGATCATGTTGCTGTGGGGCATCATTACAGCAGTCCGTAACATGTTACTATGCCACAGATAGTAGGAACAACTGTGACAATTGTTAGGAACTTATGAAACGTTAACACCGGCACTTGCGGCTTTAAAGAAATCGTTCAAAATGCCCTCCATCAGGACAAATGCAGTTACTATTTGTCAACCCATACACGAAATGTGCATCAGCTAACTCAGCATTGGAATAATCCATTTTGCACCTCTTCCTGCAGTGATGCACACGCGACGCTTGATCCACCTCGATGCTAGAGCGGGAAATGTGAGCGTCCAATTCAATGGTTGGTACGATTCATCTGGTATGGGCCTGCCTACAGTTGCGATGCGCTCCACAGCAACGTGATCCTGCCCGCGCGTTATGTCATGTATTGTGAACTGTAGCGCAGAAATTGTGCTTTTTTTTGGACCTATGTCCACATAACATTTTTTGTTCCTGTACATGTGAGGATTGTTTCCCCAGAATATGGACTTGGAATTTTGCAACATTCTGTGTTGTCTCAATAACAGTTTTCTGATTGACACAGTCAAACGAGCTATGCCTCTGCACAAACTCGTGATATCCAGCAACAAAAGCAAAGCTGCAGATGTGCACGTAAGACATTGAAATAACTTGGTGCAAAATCCTTTTCGTCAAAAATCTGTGGCTGTATACAGGAGCAGTGGTGTTGAGTTGAGTGTGATGGTGTTCCTGGCAGTCTGGGCTACATCGCAGACAACATGGACCCGGTGAGTGGAGCGGCACCCTTGTTCGAGGCTCGGCTGGAGCTACGCGACCCTGACCTCGTGTACGTGCCCTCGCTACAGCCCGAAGACCCGGACTGCTTCGCCGGACTGGTGCAGGGGCTCATCGCTGACATCGTCCGCATGGCGGGCCTCGTGCCTCGAGTCTCCTTCGCCTCCTGCCCCCTCGGATATCAGGCCAGCACTGATTGTTGCACAATTATATGTCAATATTCTGGGGGAACAATACAATGAATTGAAGAGATTAGACTAGTATAGTAGACAATACTTCTAGAATACTGTACAAAAATTCTAGTACAATTTACTATAATTATAGTACAGCATTCTAGAATTTTATTACAATGTACCAAAACCCAAGTACATTGTACCAAAATTATAGCACAACAATTTAAGATTTTAATAAGTGGTATCATTTTGGTACACATGACAACCTTGAAGTAGTAGTAAGTTGCGTCTCTGTGCCGCAGCTTGTCGGACCTGGCGGCGTTCCTGCACAACAATCACAAATGTCAAAGTTCGGAAATTTTCAACTGGTTAACTAATGTAATGTTGATGAAATTTCTTTTACAGGAGGACATGGAAAACAACGAAGACATTAGCGAGATGAAGAAAGAAATTCTGGATGCAGTTCAGAAAGTTATGAAAGAGGTATGCAGCAGTTTAGATAGCTTCGTTTTATTCTTATCAAATAGGTATTGAATTTTCCAAAAAAAATTCTAGGTGAAGTATAGCTGGCAATTGAATACTTTTGAGAATACAATTAATTTATTTCTTTACCCTTACTGCATATCCTTCTGCCACGTTGCCTAAAAGAAATCATTTCACGAACGTCTCAAATAATATTCATACACAAAATAGCAACTCATTAAACTGTCTTCGAAGTCTAATGAAGTTAAATGTTGGTACTGCGTGTAGCTCAACAGATGTTAAAATTAAAATTGAGATCTTCCCAAGTATTTAGTATCATCTAACCAGTGGACAAGTGTTGTCGCGTTTCAAGGGAAGCGGTATTAGAACTGACCATGAGCATGTGGTATTGACATGCCTGCAGGATTCAGCCAGTTGAGTGTTTTCCTTTTATCAAAATCTCATGACTGGAGAATTTGTTCTTCATTTCTTGCAAACTACTGGCTGAAGTTTTACCTGTACTTACCAGTCTAATGGTTCCACAGACAACTCAGAGTATATCACTTCCAAGCTTCGCCATAGCATCTAACTCATCTTCAGCAGTGCTCTTTTAAATAATGTATTCCTGGAACACAACAGTTTTAAAGCCCCAATGGTTTTAAGTGTCCGGAGAACATAGCGTGGTAGACGCATCGTCCTCATCTTTCGATCCAGCGTTCTGGAAACGTCTCATTTGGACACTCGGTGAAATGTCAATGAAAGTGTGAAGGATCACCGTTTTGCTGAACTGTGAAACCTGGAGGTATATGTGTAGTGTGAACTGTGGACTGTGGAGTGTACACGAGCGTGACATTGATAGACACTAACATTAGTAACCTTAGTGGCATTTTATCATCACTGTGAGCAGCTATCGACTACGTTATCATAAGTGGTTATTCCAGTGCTAATGTGGGTAGTCATGATATAGTGTGTAAATTTTGTCTTGTGATATCTTATGAACACGTAAGGTGAACATGTATCCAAATTTGTCCGCAAAGTGTAAGACACTGGAAGCAATGTAAGTAAATGCAGAAAAAAGAATTTGTTTTTCATTTCCAAATGTTTCGCAACATTCAAGATAGACTATTGGTATGGTTTCTGGTGTGAAAGAATTGACCGTCAGGTCATTTCAAGTTATTCTCTTACGTTGCCCATGGTACGCCCTATTGTATTGAAAGCGCCCAAGTTAAACTAAAATCTACTTAAAATTTAATTCGTAATGTAGAGGTATGTGTGTATATGTATGTTTGCGGCAGGCTAACGAGTTCGTGCACGGCTTCGAGAGCTACTCGTACCTGTGGCTAGACGACCGTGAACAATACATGGATCAGTTCCTCACATATGGCTGCCAGCTGACACCAGAGGAGATGGAGCTGCTGGCGTTAGAGGAGCCAGGAGGTCCCGAGCCTAACCCGCCCAAGATGGAACAGTTCCGAGAGCAGGTGCGTCATGAGTAAATGAAGGCATTATTGCCAAGTTATATGGCTATTGAACCATTTTGGTATTTTTGAACCCACATTGAGGTAAGAAAGGTAAGGTAAGTGGACTTTACGTCTCATCGACAGCGAGGTCATTATAGACGGTGACACACAACTTAGTACAATGACGGAAGTTGGGAGCCTTTGTTTAGGAACCATCCCAGCATTCACCGAGAACAATATCGGGAAAGCATGGAAAATCGAAATCTGATGGCCGAAGACGGGGATTGAACCTTGATACTCCCGAATGCGTATCCAGCATGTTAACAGTTGCACCACCTGGCTGGGCTGAGGAAAGTAGGCTCATTAGTAGAAACGTGTAAATTCTTGTTATAATACGGCAAAAGACTAGAATCCACATGCCTAAATTTACCTGAATACACTCCGTTTCATTATTGTCTCCGGGCCTTCGTTTTTTTTTTTTTTTTTTTTTAGTGCCTGCCTTATGGGGTAATTTGAGTTGGTTAGAAAACATGAGAATTATTTTCTGCGATCGCATTCTTGAAATCCGTGTACCTTCCCATGCCTTGCCTGACTGTACGATGGCTACAAGATGTAGTTAGAGATGATGGTTTATAGCGGGAAAACTTGATTGTTTGCTGGGTTTCAACGCACGTTCAGCTTATCAGTAGATGACTGGCTTTCGCTTGTACGTGGAGCTGTTACCCCATTTTACAGGGCCGATAAGAATCCCGGTATTGTAATAGTTGATGCCTGTTATTGGTCTGCAGACAGCTACGTTGTGTTAGATGTATTTCACCCAGCCATACATGTCACAAGAAACTACAGTGTTTTCAAGGTATGTTGAAACAAAAATTTTTTGTAATATACTATCATCTCTAGGCATGATTTAGCTGTTCACAAACGTTCAGTCGTAACGCACCAGAATCATCATTGACAACGTCAAATAGGTACGTCCCAGTAACCAAAGAAAAGAGTCAGAAATAAATACGTTACATTGAAGCCTAGCAAAGAGTCAATTTTCCCACGATTCCCTGCGGATAGTGGCGATTTTACTGTTTGTTAATATTTTATCACTAGTAGAAAAAGTCACTCAGGGACGCCAACGGCAGAAGTCTGATAAGAAAACATTAACTTGGAGTTTAGCCTGCTTTCATAAAATAATGCAAATTTTGCGGGTCTATGCTCGTTAGAAGAGGCAGGACAAATCCGCGGGTTCACTGACCTGTAGGCAAGCCTCCAAGAATATTTGTGTTCTCAAGCAGACAACATATGTTCATTAGCTGCTCACTGACACAGCGAAACAACAGGATTTAGCCTCCATTGCCTTGCTTCTTTATTATTGGCTCAACGCTCTCCAGGAGGAGTCAAATAAAGCAAAAGTCAGTTGAGAAAGTGACGCGAATTCTTGCATGCGTTCAAACGGTAAATCGAATTCTTCAGGTGCCTACTCATTATTTATGGTTAGGGACATGAAAAGTTCGCGTTTTCTTTTACTCACACACTAATATTCCAGCAAATATACGTTCGTGTCACTTTCGCAATTGGTCATTGACTTATTTGACATCCCTTGGAAGCCTCTGAGCCAGTAATAAAAATATACATCAACGTTCCCCATACCACAGTGTCAGCGAGCAGCTAACAAACTGATGTGGTCTGCTTGAGTACACAGATATTCTCGAAGGCTAACCTACAATTCAGTGAAACTTCGAATTTTTCCCGTCTCTAATGATGGTAACTTCCTGTACATCACGATTAGAGACAATGGAAAACCGCGAAAATATTTAACATAGTCTCCAATAAACTGTAGTATCTTAATCGTGACAAGTGTGATCAGTTTTGGGGCTAAACACACAGGTTCTGAGTCGAAGCCTGTTGTAGAGAGAAGCAGTGCTTTAAATAAACGATATCTAGAGGTACGTCAATTTCGCAAGTACATTCCAGGTCAGGTTGAACGCCAAAAATATAAACTTCATAATCACGTGTGTGATTAGCTGGCGGCTGTCACGAAACGCATTTGACTACTGCAAGCCAGTAGTAAATAAGGAAATGATTCATAGAGCTATCGCTTGTAATGTTGTAAGCCAATGAATAATCGACTGTGGCCAGAGCGTGTACAGGACTGAGCAATCTAGGATACTGCCAGATTAACCCGCGAAATTGACGTACCTCTAACGATATCCAATATCAATACAAAACCTCCAGTGTTATACACAGCACGTTGGAGTCTAGTAAACAGTCAACTCTTCCCGAGATTCTCCACTGTCACTAACCATGATTCTTCATAAGTAAAGACCTGAAAAATTCGCGTGTTCACTGACGTGTAGGCTAGCCTGCAAGAACATGTGTGTATTCAAGCAGACATTATCTGCTCACTGGCTGCTCGATGACGCAGTGATATGGGTCTGCACTTAGTAGCTTCTGTACTATTGGCTAAGCGACTTACAGGAAGTGTCAAATAAGTCACGGGCCAATTGCGAAAGTGGCACGAACTTACAGTTGCTGGAATTATAGCTTGGAGCCAAAAGAAAAGGCGGATTTTTTAGGTCTCTATGATAAAGGCCGTTCGGAATAAAGTGAGCACTAAATATTTAACCTTTGAAAAATATCACTAGCTGTTACTGCACACAATTCAACATTACCGATAGTCACTTTACTGCTTTCATGGTTGGCAACGAAATAACTCAACATAGTTCCGTGTTTATTCGTATTTAAATACAACAATACTGAAAACAAAATCAACCGACAGCGATATAATTGTATTTTATATAATTAATAAACTTATTTTTATCAAACTATATGTGTACCTATCGACTGAACAATTTATCTTACATGCGCAAACATAAAGTGACGTGTCCCAGGAGGTTAGACTTTTCCCGGCGTTAGCCGCTACACGCGGAAAGATACGAATTGGCTGGAAATAGATCTTTAGCAGGGCTTCTTCGAGTGCTCACTTTATTCCGAACTGCCTATAAGATGGTATTCAACAGTACTGACCATGAAGATCGCGTGAATGAGGTTCGTGTAAGACAAAATGGCGAGGAAGGTAAACAAGAGCGTGCCGCATGTTGTTGGTGCCGCAGATCGACAACTTCGAGACGCTGTTCACTGAGATAGAGGAGATGGAGCCAGTGCAAGTGTTCAGCGGCTGGTTTCAAGTGGACCTGCGTCCCTTCCGACAGTCGCTGCTAGACACTGTGCGCAGCTGGGGCAACATGTTCAAGCAGCACCTCGTCGACCACGTGACCAGCAGGTGAAACATCTAAGCTACTTTCCAGAGATGCTCCTAGAGTAGTACAACATAGGTAGACACTTTGGAAAATCGCGAAAATATTCGAACTCAACACAGTCTTTAGTAAACTACAATATCTCTAGCCTTCTATTATTGGACGATGAAATTTCTGTCGCGTGTGAACAGTTAAATCACACACACGTACTGTTTTAAATATGTTGAATACTTAGAGGAACATATTTTTGATGAAAGATTCTTGCAACAATTTGTTTCAAGTGTGGAAAAATCATACTTTTATATTTGTACACAATAGGGTTAGTTTTATAGACATTACTTGAGAGTATATTTTCCTTTTACGAAAAAAAAATTGTTCAGTCAGTTTTCTCACAATAGTATTTCAAAGTAAAAATTTGCATATTTTTACTTCAGACAAAACTAGAAAACCAATAAACATAACGAAACGAAATAAATCACATCAAAACGCTCTACATGTCACAGTCTACGGCTAGAAGCAATTATAAACCCGTTATAAAATTGTTTTCTATTTTTAAAAAATTGATAAATGTAACAAAAAATAAAAAAAATTGTAGGAATATTTTTAGTAAAAAAGTTTTTTGTTGTGTGTATTTACATACAACAAGCAGTAGCTCGGACATGTAGTTACTATATTAAATATTTCATTTTATTATATTTATTAGTTTTCAAGATTTGTATGAAGTAAAAATATGCTAATCTGACTTTGAAATGCCGTTATGGGAAAATAAGTTACGCTAATGTTTTTGTAAGAGGAAAGTTTACTCCCAAGTAACGTCTATAAAACTAGCAATATTTCATGCAAATATAAAATTTTAATTTTTCCCAAAATCAACGCCCTTAATGGCTCGATAATAGGATGTTTTTAATTCTCAGCGTGTAGGTAATCTACCACCAAAACACAGATCTGCGGTGTCTCGGTAACATTATACTGATTGGCACAATCATATGAGCGACGTCTGTGCATAACTTCATGCTATCCAATAACCATCAAGCAGAGCTGCAGATGTGTACATAGGACACTGAAACACGATTATGCAAAATTTTTTTCACCAAAAATTACTGGCTTAATCAATACAAAACATGCAGTGTTATAAACAGCACGTTGGAACAAGCAGTCAACTTTTCCCGTGATTTTCCAGTGTCGCTAAACATAGGATATCACACTGTAAATAGCTGTTGCAGTCAATAAATTATAGTGGCAAATAAATTAAATTCTGGATTTCAGAGTCGCTGAATAATTCACTAACATATGGAACCACCGCCTCAGTTTCACAATAATTTAAATATTTCTTTAAAGTTTATAGCGTACATCACCCAACACTGATTACACTCGAAAACTGCTCATTTATGCAGCATCGACAGCTAATCAAATAGTTGGCACTTACGGTAATCCTTTATAGTCAAGTCCTACCTGCTAACCTCTCAATTAACCGACTAAATCATTACTTACCCAAGTTTTTCACTAAATTTTTTGGGTAGCCCGTCCTGCCGCTTTACGCCATTTTACACCACTTTATTTTTTTTTGACAAATATTCGTGAGCGCACGCACAATCCCCCAAAGTTTTTTTTCGTCATTTTTGGGTACCCAGTTCTGCCACTCAACCCCAGCTTGTCCCCCCCCCCCCTTTTTTTTTGCCAACACCTCGTTTTTCCAACAAATTTTTGCAGGAACCTTCGTGGGCGCACCAATAACCACACACTAAAGTTTTTTCACTATATATATATATATATTTTTTTTTTTTTTGGGTTCTCAGTTCTGTCCTTCTACTCCGTTTTGCTCCACCTTCTCCAACACCATTTTTGAGAGAAACTGTCGCGGAAGCACGCACAACTCACCGAATTTTTACCGCAATCGGATGGACGGTAACGCATAGAAGATGAACACACAAATGAATAAAATTGTTTATAGATATCACACGTGAACACATATTCGTGTACGTACTCTTCACTTTCAACTGTTGCCCGACAATTCCTTGCTTCGTATCATTACAGGTGAGATAATGCGAACACGCTCCCTTAATACAGCTGTACTACTGTTAACCCAGATGTTGACTACAGAACGATGTCAGCCTTTAGTACTGTTTGGTGTTCTTGGATGTTCGCCATCTCGTTCTTGGATTCATCAGTTAGTGAGTGTTTAGTAAAATCCCAAACCGGATTCAACCTAAAGTGGACTAACGAGTCCGGACTGGTGCGTTACCGTGAAAAACGCACCCAAACTGGATAATTTATTCCAGTATCTGATGTAGACTGGAGTGTAAAATTTGGATTGAAAGATTTATTTTAAGCACCCATAGAACTGACAGGAACGAAGACGAAGTAGTCGCCATATTGAATCGTTTGTGTGCTGCTGTAAGAGGTTAGAATCATCAGTCAAATAACAATTTTTAATTTCGCTTAGAAATGACGAAGTTAAGGCATGTAGGTTTCTGTTGAACGTAACCATCTGTATACTGTTTAAATGTTTCTCTCTCTCTCTCTCTCTCTCTCTCTCTCTCTCTCTCTCTCTCTCTGAAGTCCAAAAATTCATCAGATGTAGTGTATATCCGGTGGTCTAGCAAAATCACGGCTGTGTCCTAAACTGTCGTGCCAAAGCAATATGTATGATTACTGTACAGTGTACTGCTATAGCTCTAGTACAGTGGACAATAATTTTAGTGCACACTGTACAAAATTTCAAGTACATCCTACCGCAATAATAGTACAGTGTTCTAGAATTTTATCACAATATACTAGAACCCAAGTGCATTGTACCAGAAGTATAGTACAAAAGTTAAAGACTGTAGTAAGTGGTACCATAATTCTAGTACACATGACAACCTTGCAGTAGTGGTAAGTTGCGCCGCTGTGCCGCAGCTTGTCGGACCTGGCAGCGTTCTTGCACGAGGCGGACGAGGGCCTGCTGCAGCCGGTGGAAGAGGGCGACTACCAGAGGCTTGTCGACGTCATGGGCTTCCTACTGAACGTGAAGGAGCGCCAGGCGGCCACGGACGATATGTTTGAGCCACTGCGACAGACCATCGAGCTGCTCAAGTTCTACGACCAGGAGCTGCCCGAGGAAGTCAACGTCCTGCTGCAGGTGGGCGCCTCCTTCTTCTCCCTCCCCTCCCTTTACCTCAACCTCTCAACTTATAAACTAAAAAAAAAAAAAAAAAAAAAAAAAAAAAAAAAAAAAAAAAAAAAAAAAAAAAAAAAAAAAAAAAAAAAAAAAAAATATTTGGACATACGCCATTGCGAGCAAATGTTGCCGTGTTGCAGAAAACCCCACAATAAAATAAAACCAAAAAACGAACGAATAAAAGGCAGTAAGCTGTAATCAACATGCATAACACGTATAGATAGTTCCTTAAAGGAATGTAGTCATACCCCAGAAGACGACATGAGAACAAAAAACTGATTGAAAACAACACACAATTAATTCCTTATCTTCTGCAAACATTATTAAGGCTTTGTAAGACCTTTATATTAAGTTTTGGGTTTTGGTATTTTATCATATTTTTATATTGTCTGATAATCTCGTATTAGTTTCCTGTGTTACCTACCAGGAAGAGTTTTAAATTATAGTTGCATTCCTGGGGACGAAAAGCGTGTCGTCAGGCGCTGACTGGAATAAACGGAACAGTGTTAGGTGCATATATGCGTCTTGTTGCAGGAGCTGCCGGAGCAGTGGAACAACACGAAGAAGCTGGCGATCCAAGTGAAGCAGCAGGTGGCACCACTACAAGCCATCGAGGTAGCCAGCATCCGCAACAGGATCTCCGCCTTCGACTGCAGGCAGAACCAGTACCGCGACATGTTCAGGAAGTACCCCTTCTTCAGGTACGTCTGCACGTCTTCCTCTTGTCTCTAGAGGATTGGCAGGAGTGGTTCTGGCGAGATTTTCCAAGACCCTACCTACCGAGCTTAACAACCACGGTGTTTCAGAAGGAATCAGTGTTATAAAAATCATTTCTCAGAGAATCAGTTTGAAAGATATGCCTACAATGTAAAATTTTACTTATAAATTTATCACACTGAAGTACAGGAGAGAATTTTTCTACGAAAATCAACGGTAGTGTTCCTTCTAACGTCTAGAAAACAGTCCAATACATGCATATGTTATCAGCCTTGTACAGTAACGCTGCTTAACAGTTTCTCTATTTGCAAGTTTAAGTGCGTATAGTCACGTGACTTACATTACTGTTTTGTATTTTCGTAGAGTAACTTTTTCAATAGCAATAGTATTCCGCATGAGTTGATCTGAAAATTATTACCACACAAATAAATTTAAAAAATAATCTTAATTTTTTTAAAATAGTATTAGACATAAAATTGGCAACATTCTTCTGTGCAAAAGTATTCCATAAGAAACCTCACAATACCCTTCCTTTCAAAAAGTTATCTTTAAAAAATCGATGGTAAGTACCTACGTTAGCTAATATGATATTAGTAATAAACGGTCATTATTTTATTTGCAGCGAAGTCATGGCACTTTCCTCTTTTTCTTATATTTAATTTTGTTTAAAAACGTAAATTTTTAAATTTACTGTGAGATGATATTTAAATGACAATGTTGTTCATATGCAAGTTTTTTTACTTAATTTCTACTTCTAGAAGAATGAGACAAAGAAAATTAAAAGACAAATTTCTGCTACAAGAAACCTTGTTGCCTGCGAGATCGGTAAACAGATCATTTAACATAGATACCTTAAGCGCAATTATTAATTATTGTTTGTCATTTTGAAGAGTTGTAACATTTAACTGCCTATCAAATATTGTCCTCGGACTTTAATTATTTGTTTTACTTGCCATCATTTAACTCACTGTTAGTGTTTGTGTTCCACTCAAGTATTTGTTACAACAGTATTAATAGTAATGGAATATACTGTAGACATGAGCCTTATACAGGCCCGTGTTTATTAAAGTTTGTACGTGGTAATATATGTTTATATACAGTGGAAATATTGAACTAATATAAAACGTTTATTAAGCAGGAATATAAAAAATTCTCTCGTTGTCGTAAATCACTTGTTGCTAAGGACCCCTGATTTTCGCCAAATGATATTTGGTGCCATTTTTTTTTTAATGCCTTATATGCACATCTGCATCTCTGCTTCGTGGTAGACGATTGGATGTTTTAACTCTTAGGGCCGATACTATAGATCTCTTTCGAATGACAACCAACTGCTCACCAATGCTTTCTCTATGGGGATAGCAGTTGGTTGTCATTCGAAAGCCGTTTATAAATACGGCCCTAAGTGTCTTGGAATTCTACCCGCTAATCACAGACATTCGTCTCAGCAACTTTATTCTGAATCACATTTAGGGACCTGAAAAATTCGCGTTTTCTTTTGGACGCATGCAAGAATTCAAACAGCTATGAGTTCGTGTCACTTTATCAATTGACTTTTGCTTTATTTGACTCCTCCTGGTGAGTGTTGAGCCAATAATAAAGAAGCAAGTAAGTGGAGGTGAAATGGTGTTGTTTGACAGTGTCAGCGGGCAGCTAACGAACAATTGTTGTCTGCTCGAGTATGTAGATATCTTTGGAGGCTAGCCTACATGTCAGTGAAGCCACGAATTGTTCAGGTCTCTATGCATAGTCAATTGAGCAGCGCATGTATAAACTCATTTGCCAATAGCAACGAATCATAGCTGCAGAATTGCACGTGTGACACTGATGCAGAATTCCTTTCACCCATAACCAGTTGCTCGAGGCAAGCTAATATATATATATATATTTTTTTTTTGGAAAAACAGCTAATTACTGAATCTTATAGTTAGAGACACTGGAAAATCGGGAATATATTTATAATAGTCTCCAATAAACTGTTGTTTCTCAATCGTGACACGTGCAAAAAGTTTTCTGACAAATCACACACGTTCTGTGTTAAAACTGTATAGTTTTAATTGGGTCTGTTGAAGAGGAACACAGTGCTTCCTATAAAGCCAATATAGTGGTGGTTTGGAATAAAGTGAGCACTCGAAAAAGCCCTGCCAAATGTCTATTTAGTATTTTCAGCTAATTTCATATCTTTCCGCGCATAACGGCTAACGATGGGAAATGTCTAACCTCTCTGGACACGTCTCTTGATGTTTGCGCATGTAAGATATATTGTGTAGTCAGTAAGAACCAATATGGTTAGAGATGATGGTATATCGCGAAAATATTTTGTGCCAACATATCCTTGAAAACACTGTGGTTTCCCGCAACGTGTATGGTAGGATGACATACGTCTGACACAACGTAGCTGTCTGCAGACCAATAACAGGCATTACATATTGCAGCAGCGGGATTCTTATTGGCTTAGTCAAATAGGGTAAAAGTTTCACGTTCAGGGAAAAGCCAGTAATATTTCGGTAGACCGAACGTACGTTGAAACCCAGCAAACAGTCAAGTTTTCCCGCGATAAACCATCATCTCTAAATATGGTATGATGAAAAAAATATTAACTATATAAAATTCAAGTAAGTGGGATTTCAGTTGATATTATTTCAGTTGATATTATTTCAGTATTGCTGTGTTTAAAAGAAGAATACGCGGAACTACATTAGGTTACTTTGTTGCCAACCATACAAGTGGTAAGGTAACTATTGTTACTGTTGAATTATATGCAAAAACGGCTAGTGATATTTTTCAAAGGTTAAATTTTCAGTGCTCACTTTATCCTGAATGGCCTTTGTAGGTGTAAAACCTTAGCCTAGTAAACAATCAACTTTCCCCGCGATTCACCAATGTCTCTACACATAGTGAATTTCGGGCGTGACTATCTCCTGGGCGGGCGAGGTGACTGCAGCAAGTGATTGGTGTGGTCGCAGGTTCGACTGCGAGGACCCGTATGACGTGTTGGACCAGGCGCACGCAGAGATATACGCCTATGAGACTGAGATGTTCCGTATACAGGAGTCCGCCTCGTTGTTCGAGGTCAACGTGCCTGACTTCAAGCACATCAAGCAGTGCCTCAAGGAGCTGCGCATGCTCAAGGTGTGTATGGGTTTGATTCACAGTTCAAAACACAAGTACAGGACATATAACATAACAATTGAAACTGTGCACGACCAGGAACCTTGTTCAAAATGTATTCACAACTGAATTCATACTGTAATGTTTAGCCAGATACATTTATTTGATGCATCTGAAGCATTCATTGCTATGCGGAATACAACCGAAGGCTATTTCAACATACTCAAGAGGGCGTGGTACATAAGTCAACGCTGAAAGTATTAATCTGTATTAAACTGTAGGTTTCTTGAAGCCAATTTGCGAAAATTAAACAATAGCAATCCTAGACAATAGTTTTAGCCAACGTTTTAAACTAAATTGTTTCCAGTTTTACGAACTTCTGAGGCACAATTTCTGACGCCGGAACATCGTGTATTTAACTGCGGCGCAAGAGATCACGCGTAACGAATTAGTAATTCTGGATAAATATTTACTCATAAAGTTAGCGAATACCGTTATCAAGGATTGGCATTGAGTATTTTATCCGTATTGGCTTCGATAAAACGTAGAAATCAATTGATGTCTCGGCGTTTATTTATCTACCACGTACTCTTTTAAGAAACGTGTTTTTAACTTTATAATTTCTTATTCTTGTTTGGATTTAATATCGTGTACTTTGGAGGTTAAACCAACATATATTTCATTCACTGAATCCTTTGCTGTGATTGGTTGCTGTCCTATGTGTCCGCACAAGAAATAAAATATAAATTCCCATGTCAGCATCTCCGTGCACACAACCACTTTCGAGCAGTTGTGAATCAATACGTTCGAATACAAAGAAGTCAGTTCTGGTGTGTACGACCTACGATATATGCTTACTGTCATTTTATTGGTAGTGAACCCACCTTAAGCCACACAACTGCGCATGCGCTGCCAGGTAACTGTCTATCAACTGCCTAGTAGCATGCGCAAAATATGTATGGTAAATGCCAAGTGCAGAGAACCAAATTCAGTAAGGAACCGTGTATACAAGGATAGGCAAAGTTTCGTTTACGCAAATGTAATAATTTCTTTGGCTATGCATAAATATACATTTTGTTGGTTCTAACAACTCTTCATTTCTGTGCATGCCTTGGTTTGTAAACTCACCTCGAGATGTTTGCGACAATAAGCTGAATATCAACACTTGTAAGTGTATTTAATGGTACTGCATTCAGGTACACACACTCCCGATAAAACACTTTATATACGAAATGAAATAAAAAGGCGTAATACGCGAAAAGGGCATGCATTTAACAAGGCATATATATAAAAGTATGTGTGCAACGTAGGAACTTCAGTCACGAAGGTACTACGTTTAATACTTATTGTCACTTCTCTTCTTGAATTCATAACGACACATTATAGACTCCCAAATAAATATTCAGCTACGTCTATCAATTATTCCCGTTTTGGGAAACAAAATATGGACATCAAAATTAATTGCTATCAGAAAATAACACTTAATTGGCACTGAACGAACGTATTATTTTGTTGCACCGAGTAGATTTAGTTTGACTCATCTAAATCTTTCTTCCCCTGTAAAGTTAACATAACGACTAGATTACAATCTGCAATGGACATTGTGTTCACAGCAACTGTGGGACTATGTGGCCATCGTGCAAACGAGCATCGAGGATTGGAAAACAACACCTTGGAGGAAGATCGACGTGGAAAACATGGATATTGAGTGTAAGAAGTTCGCTAAGGAAATACGAGGTGAGGATCCCATACTCTACATGTGTGCACAAGTGTGTATTTATTGTTTGCTACCATTTCTATGCCGTTCCCTGGAATTGTGTGTAGTGTCAAAATGTATCATAATGGTAAGTACGTTGCTTAAAGGACTTTATAAAATCCCTTAAGAAAAATACATGATTTTACAAACTAATAAAACCCTATACTCCACGATTATAGATACAGTAAAGGACTATTTTCATAAAAGTTAGGTTTTGAGGATTGGAACCCTAAACCTATGAACCACAATAACATTACGTACTTCACTTCAAGGTTAAGAGTTTAACTCATTTGGCATCGAATTGAATTTTCTAGCCTTGGAATCCAACTTACAATTTACTTACTATACTATCGTGAACATATGTCATTGCAATATTATGTCGTCCCAGAAATCTTTGTATGAAACTAAGAAAAAACAAACAAAAACAACTAGAAAAAAAGAGAAGACAAGCCTAGTTTGACTGTAGTCAACACATCCATTTGTTGTTGACTAATTCCTTGTGGGATCTTCCATGTCCTGTTGTTTTGTTTAATGGATTTGTTGACTACAGCCAAAGTAGGCTCGTTTTCTCAATTTTTCGTGTTTTGTTTGTTTTTTCTTAGTCTCATATTAGATTTCTGGGACGACATATATCGCAATGGCGTATGTCCAGTAGTACAGTACGTTATTCTGTACCATTGCAAGAAACATTCAAGAACATTACAATTTATTGAAATAATGCGCGTATATGAACTATTTGAGCTTCTTGCTGTTGCAGCGATGGACAAGGAGATGCGCATGTGGGACACTTACGTGACTCTGGAGTCGACGGTGAAGAACATGCTGACATCACTGCGCGCAGTGGGCGAGCTTCAGAACTCCGCCATCAGAGAGCGTCATTGGCACCAGCTCATGAAGTCCACCAAGGTGCGGCCGGAGAGACGATTCTCTTCGTCTATATGGCTCCGTCGTTATTTCGCCTGGTCTCGTAGCCTTGCCCAGCATCCCTCGTTGGCTGGCTGATAATTAGGGACAGGAATTTTTGGCGAAAAGATTTTTGCCCCACTTTGGTTCAGTGTCTTACGTGAACCCTGCAGCTCAACTTCATGGCTATTGGCAAGATTCTTTTGTGCAGAGTTGTTTTTCATTTGACTGTGCCAATTAGTATACGGATAGTTGCGACACATCACGTCTGTGATTTGCGTGTTTAACATCAAGACTCTGGGTGTTACGGCATCCAATCAGTGACCTCAAAGCCGAGATTCAAGTGCGCGTGTAAGGCACTGAAACAAAGTGCCGCAAAAATCTTTTCGCGAAATGTCCTATCTGTACTGATAATATATCCAGTCAATGGATCAAGTATTCTCGGTGAAGGCGTTGGAGAATCCTCTCTTTTTGTCAATGACTGTGATTCAGTCCAGTCTTCCTCGTTGGCTAGCTGACTTGCCGCAAAGTCAATGACTAAGTGAATTTGGTGACGTCGTTGGAGAAAAACACCCCTGATTGTTGATGACACAGGTCCAGCCCAGCATCTCTTAAAGGTTACCTGACACGATACTCAGCCAATGAAGACAGTATACTTGGTGACATCGTTGGAGAATCCTTTATGCTTGTTGATGACACATAAACAGCTCAGAATCTCTCACTGGTTATCTGACACGACACACAATGAATTGTGTGTACTTGATGAAATCATTAGAGAATCTTCTCAGCTGATTACTGCAGTCTAGTCCAGCATCCCTCACCTGCTAGCTGACGTGATGCACACTCTATGGGTGGTGTGTTCTTAGTGAAGAATGTGCTCTGTTTATTTATGTACGAGGTTCAAGCCTGGATCCCTCCATGGGGTAGCTAACGCAAAGCACGGTCAGTTTAGCAATGTGATCTCGGTGTTATAGTGGGAGCATGTTTTCTGTTTGCTTATAGCAGTGGATGAATCCCAGAAGCGTTCACTGGTCAGCTGACATAAAACACGTAGGTCAATGGTCAGGGCTTACTCGGGTCATCGCTGAGGTATTTAGTCTGTTAGCTAATGACAACTTTATAGCCCAACATCTCTCACATCCCGACATGCTGTCATTGTTAAAGAAACTCATCTGTTTTCTGATGACTGCATCCCTCGATGGCTAGCGAACACAACGTGCAGTCTTTAGCGGAAATTAGCCAATGTCCCCAATAAGAAATTTAATCTCGGTTTACTGATGAACAGTATCTAACCAGACATATCAACGCGGTTAGGTGATAAACAGAGAGAACCCAGGGCCCTCAGTGTGTAAGTCATGTCTGTTTATTGATAAAATTTTTCCTATCCAGCATTCGATACTGTTAGGTAACAATGTACGGTCGCTCTACCGAGCCTACTCTCTGTCTCTGTGAAAAAATATTGTTCTCTCCCTGATGATGGCTCTGGTCTAGCCCAGCACTCTTATTGTTAGCTAATACAATGTTCACATTTGACCCGACAGTATTTTAAGGAAATATATTTTTCTTTTCTCTAATTAATGCTTGAGATTGGCACCCACACCAGGTTGCTGTTTCAACGATAATTGAATAATGGTGTAAATACTCACTGACCCTAAGGAATGTAGTTTGCTGCCATGCGCATTTTGTACTGAATGAATTCAGAGGATAATCTTTATGCCTTGTGTTCGTTTTGTTGTCTCTTATTATTATTGCTTTGCTATGTCTCGTTGTCACTGTGAGTTACTTATAATAACATACTTTACCATAAATATGAAAACAACCCTTTTTATTTGTGTTAGAGTAAAACTTCCACATTTTGATATCTTTGTTTCAAGTAATTTAAAACTGCATTACCCATTGGCATTCCAAAAAAATAGAAAGCGGAGCTGATATAATAGGGTCGGCAAAGACTTTTGGTTGATTATGAATTAGAAGCGTCATGAAATATTTAAGTCGAGGATACGTTTTTGTCATGTCAATGCATAGATAAAGGATAAATGCTTTAGCTGAAATTGTTATACATTGGTCACATACTACGGGTTTTATGTTATTTTCTAAGAAATAAAAACAAAGAACTACATATGAAAACTACAATTTTGTGCATAACGTATAGTTGATCTTACATATATCTTGATTAACTCTCCAAGTATGTAAACATGTACGAAGGATTGGAATTTTTACAGTTTTTGTAATGCAATTTGATTACTGCAGCGAACACTACTTCAGCCTATCGCAATTTAAATTACTCTACCGAAACCAGGAAATTTGAGACTTTATACTTATTTCTTTAATCAAAAGAGTTAAATCATAAAGTAAAAATTAAACACCCTGCCTGAAGGTTACGTTTGACATTAACTATTTACCATAACTACACATCAGCTACTTCACACATCATTTGTACATATTTAAATGTTTTGTTAGTAGTGCTTGTGTCTTAAATATGTACAGCGCATTGTAATAGCAGGGAACAGTTCTAAATTTTACATTTATCATACTTTTACAGAAAATTGTTACACGCATTCGCCCTACCGTATACTTTTTAAATATACAAATTCGAAAAAAAAAAAAACTTCCAACAAATTATTTACTTTAGTTCATTGGTATACCTAACAACTATCTTTGCTTAGGTTTTGTACGTACTTTTCTGTTTCCGATATTATAAACCTCTTTCGAATGACAACCAACTGCTCACCAATGATATCTCTATGGGGATAGCAGTTGGTTATCACTCGAAAGCCGTTTATAGATACGGCCGTAGATAAATTCTAGACAATGCAGTGAGTGGGTGTGGCATCGAATTCTTTAATTGCTAAAACATGTTACAATATTTCTTCCGTGTTCTTTGAATAACTGATGTTATCGTCAGTACCACTGCTACAGATATAGAACACTAATTTCTCATTGCTCGAAGACAGTGTCCTAACGAGTATTACAGTTGAATTTCAGCCTGTTGTCTTTAAAAAAAAGTTTAATGTTTTACGTGTATTTTTATTTGTTTTTAGGAATTGAAATTTTTTTAATGAAAATGGAAAGCGAAGAGAAGGTTAAGGGAGAAACCAGGCAGTAAAAGTGAAAAATTTAACCAACTATGTGTAACTAGGTCAGATATACCTATCCCCGCTCTAAATAATTTGTTGTGAATCATAAAAAAAAAACAGATTTATCATACTTGTACATACATTAAAATATGTTTATAAACTATTTGTAATTTATAAAACTTCAATTTTTTAAAAAGAAATATTCATCTGTATATATTACCACAGATTTTAGTTTTAACAAAAGTGCTTTCGGTGTTAGCTTAATTGATTTGTATAACTAACAGACACATGTGTACATATTGTTTTATTTAGCTATATTTCTAGTGTTTTTACAATTTTGAAAGCAATTTTTTAGCACAAACTAGGAATTCACAAACTACTTGCTATTATCACAGTTAATTGTGAGGAAAATTAACAAATGCTTTCAATGTTAGTTATAATTATACTGCTGTATTTATAGCTTTATAGATCGTAATTGAATGTATTCAGAATCTTCAAGAAATGATCATATGTTTTCATGAGTGTTTCACTAGTAATATAAAAAGTGCTTTCCATACCTGAAAAGCAACACTGATATTATTTTGGGCAAAATTACGTTGTTGACAATGTAAGTGTTAAATACGAAGGGAACGAGTATTTTCGGAAGTTATAAATATCCTCAATATTGTCAGTTGTTTGATGAAGAAGATATGGGGGAGTTTTCGTTGAACTCACAGAGCGGCGTTCTAATTTTGTTTGCCTTACGTATGTGATTTTGAACACGCTACTGTTATAAATTTGACACTTGAGAAGTCGACATAGTACCGCATTTTGCGTTGCTAGTATTATATTTATGAATAAAATTGGACTTAACGTACATGTTTGTGAAACTGAAAAGCCCTGACAAATCTTCGTCTTAAAAAGAAGTTCAGGCGAGGATAGTTTTGAGAGAAACGATTATTTATGCGTTCCTTCTTTCTATTTACATTGCACAAACTGCTGTTATCGATTTTTTCGTAAATTGCTTGAGCATTGACCAACACGGTCAATTTCTTCTGATGTCTACCATGCAGCCTTTATTCTAACAACAATATTGAAAAAGAGATTTTCCTTCAAAACATTAAAAACGAACGAAACTAACTCTTTTTTAGTTCTAGCCTATAAATGTCACCTTTGTCTTCTATTATGTTGACATTGAAGCCGGCCAGTTGATGATCAGGGGCTTGGTTGAATTGTAGACTCAGAAAAAGTATCTAAATGAAAACTTAAAAGCATTGTAAAAAAAAGTAAACAACCAAATTTTGCTAAAAAATACACCCAATTAAGGGCTTGTTCTCGAGTTTTTTTTTCAGACTGGTGCCAATAACTCAAATATTTTTTAACCAAAAGTTTTGAAAAAAATTTGAGTCAATGTGCAATCATACGATGCACAATACTGTGGACGCGTATTTTAAAATGATGTACCATTCGCCAGCAAAAAAATAATTTCCTTCATTTTTGCTTACTTTCACGACGAAAAACGTGGTACTTTGGGTATTGAAATCTAAAAAACCGTTCAGTATAATTCTACAAAAAAATTCAGCTACAAATTATAACATATAAGTGTCAAAACTATGCACCGAAATTTTGATATGAGTATTAGGTAGCAATAAAGAAATATTTTCGAAATCACTGCAAAACTCCGTAACAAGGCCTTAAACACAATGCAGTTGTAACTGTCACATGAAAATCATTTTATCTTATAAATCTACTACGTTTCCAAAATTCCTGCTTATGATTGGACTACCTTCGTAAGTATGTGAAACTTCTTAAAACATACTTGAACAATAGCAGAGTTCAAAAACTAATTTTGTATGCAATATACGTATTTACGCTTTATAGCACAACATTGTAAATACTTATGGACGTAACTGAAACCAACATAATCAACCCCAAAATTCAAGCTAATATTTAAAAGGGCTTCCTTTGTTTGTCATCCGAAAAGTGACACTACAATGTTAAATTGTACTAAATGAATATGTATTTCGGATAATGATGTGTTAATAACCCAAATAAAATACAATATTTAAGCTGGTATAAAGACATACTGAATAATCTAGATGTAAACAAGTGTTGGACATTGTGTCGTGGGTTTTTTAAAAATAAACTCAGTTTTAAGAATTTTTGTTTGTCTCTATTTGAACAATAAAAGAAGTATAGCTGTTACAGAATGCTCAAAGAAATAAAGGGAGACTTTGATCGTGATAGAACTTCAGGCAATAGTACTTTTAATGAATTATCTTAATGATCGTGGATGGGCTCCTTATGAGGATAAATATGTTTAAATATTTTATCTGCAAATTATCAGTGATCATTTCTTGGAGGTGCATTTTTGGTATGAAGCTGACAATTTCGCACTACTTGATGCTTTGTGCCCCAAAAATTGATAATTTTTTACTCAAGTATCTCTTAATAACTTTCAATCTAAACGTAGTTCGTAAATTATGATTCAAGATTCCGTGGCAGATTTCGATGGAGGCACAAGTCTGTCTAATTCAGCCTGATATGACTTAGCGTAGTAGTTCGAAATTGTCAGTTACCTACAATCAAATACCCCACATCCCAGTACCAGACACTCTGGTTGTTTAAATGTATCCAATAACACTATTTTCAATCAATTATCCGTTATGAAATACACATTAATCCCCTACTGTCCGGTACGGCATAAAAGTTTGATGCATTATTCATTTTTCTTCACTGATACTTGGGAGATTCCTGATCACGCATTACAAGCAAATGTTGACATAACCTATACTGCGAAGGGCGCGTGACGCATAAATAAATGTGTTGTATGTTTTTTCTCATATTACAAGCATTTAAAAAGTTTCTACTGTGCAAAGTGGGCTGAATTTCTGAGCTGATATTTGTTCCGTCGCCAAAATGTTGAATTTATTCTTGCAACTGATGCTGTTATTTTTAATACTTAAGTTGCAACCTCGCGAATGTTATACACACTCTGTAAAATCACAGTGGCTGCTTGCGTTATACCACCGAATGTCTTGTTACTGGGATGTGAAGTACAGTACTGGACTAGACATGTGTGTGATCCTGGGACTAACCTGTACACCTCGCCCTGTGTTGCACGCTGCAGAGTCTAGCTGCACTGCCGCCTGAATACACCGTAAGTAACACGGCACTTGCTGTCAACTCTACCGCCTGTCTTCTGGGTCGTTCTCTCATTCATCTTCTTGCACGTTCAGTCAATATCTCCTCCTTTCAAAAAAATACATTGCACGCTCACTTATTCCGCATTGTAAGTATTTGGTTTAACTCAGAGACACTTTTTTCAGCCACGTGGACTGAGCTATCTTTCTAAACTTTACCAGTATAATTTTCTTTGTGATATTAATTTATTAACGCCTTCATTAATTTCTTTGTGTTTCCTTGTGTTATACATTACATACTTCCTTGCTGGATATATTATGTATTATTATTTTATGTATTCATGTTTTGATTACAGCAACCTAGCCTCCTTTATTTTCATTAGTAACATTTGGTTTCCTTTCCACGACGATATAGAACAACGGCGGCATACGTCAACGCTTTTAAAGACACGTTTAAAGTGAAGAAACAATGGTCGGTGAAATTTAAGAACATGAACTAGTGTTAATACAGACCACACATTTCCTAGTACGATGTTAATTACGTGCTATTTCCAGTATGACATTTTATTTCTGGTCACTGCTTGAGTAGTGAATCGAATAATATATTTCATATGTTTCACTGATTTGGTTATTGTACGGAAAATATATGTACTGATTAGAGCGAAAATCTGGTTGTTTTAATACCTAGAATGACATGTTAATGTGAACGTTGAAGGCTTAAAATACTTTAAATTATCCTTTAAGGGAGTTCACGTGGAAAAATTGCATAATTTTACATTTGTACGTAGTCTTACTTTATAGACTTTTTTGTGATTACAATTTCGACATGTGAAACTTTTTTTAGCTCTCATAGTCTTCCCATAGCGGCATGTCAAAGTCAAAATTTACAAGTTACAGGAACATACTAACAACAAAAACCTACTGACTTACTCGAGTTACACAATTTACACTTAAATTATATAGTATGATCCATATGCTAAAAATCAAACAACCAAGTCCCTTTGTATTTTTTTTTAAATGGCCATATTGGAAAAAAATATCGTTAGTTTTAGAATTTTTTAAAATTGTAAAGAAATTGCATTGTGTAATTTTAAATATTTTAAGCATGTAACCCAAACTATCTAATTTCAGTATAAATTATTTTATTCGCGTAAGTCAGTTGGTTTTTGTTATTAGCACGTTCCCGTAACTTGCAATTGTTGACTTTAACCTGCCGCTATGGGAAGACTATGAGAGCTAAACAAGTTTTTCAAGTGGAAACTGTAGTCTAAAGTTACGTCTGTAAAACTAACACTACGTCGTACAAATATAAAATTATGTGTTTTGCCACGCGAACACCCTTAAAACGTCACTAAGCACTTTTACAGCCTCACATTTGGTGTTTTATGATGCGTCTTGTTGGTGTTTGACAGTCAAATTTTGCATAACAGTGTACGTGGTATATAGTTATATAGACCTATACATCGTTAAAGTAAAATCAATGGACAAATAAATAATAAAAGTGACTAGAAGACAGACATTAAGTTATACATTCCTACTCAAATATTCACTAAAAATACGGACCCAACCATTTCAATGGCCATTGACTTGGGACACTAAACCTATAATAAATCATTAAAACAAACCCCTAATTAGATGATTGCTTGGTATATAAGTTAAAACTAAAAATCTGCCACTGACATTCCTAGATTTTCTAGAATTCAACACAGAACATAAAAAAGAAAAGTATAATGTGTTTTATAACGTTCACATGCTCCCTTAAGTAAAAACCAAGTCGTAAAGTATGGAGCATAAATTTTAAAATTTAAAGTTACCCGATAAAGTGTAAAACGTGTTTTAAAATTAAAAAAAAAAGCAGTCGTGAGTCTTCTATTAACAAATTGCCGGTACGTGACTATTATCCAAACGGATACAGAATATTTTATGTAAAATAAAGAACTTCGTCGTATGTATAACTTATGTTTCTTTTTTGTTTGCAGGCTGTATTTAATACATACTTGTGCTATCTTTTAAGTTATATTTTGTAAATCTTCCGTGCTATTACTGATTTAAGTTCTTGGACCTGGTGAGCATAAATATTTGTGGCTCTGTATGCATTTATAAAGAAGATTGCATATGTATTACTGTCGTACTAGACAGGACTTAAAGGTACGTATACTAACAATTGTACTATTTTGAGCTTTTTAAAACTTTTCAAGTTGGCAGCATTGTTTGAGGTTACGCTATTAGCTTAACAAAATTGTACAGCTAAATTTTATGTGTACATATATTAAAATAAAATAAATTTAACACAGTAAATCCTACTAAAATTGTAGAAAAATGGATATAATTGAAGTATTTAATTTCTACAAGAGTTGGTAACATATAATCATTTCTTACTGCGGTTCAAATAACGTACGAAATAAACTGTTTTAATTTCGGCACATTCAATAATCGTATCAGTATTGGAATTATGATAAGATTTAAATAACATATAAATTTTTTAGTATATGCAAGTGTATATCAAATTTGAAATTGCTCTGTTCTCTGCTCGTCCACATGTAGTTGCAGACGATGGTCAAATACGTTCTTAGGAGTGAGCTGGCCTGTTGCAGTTCTTCCATGTGGTGTCTCCAGGCACTTGCGTATATGCGGTGAATTGGACTACATATAGACAGAAAATGGAGTCATAATATGTATACTTGAGCGCGCCAAATGCAATCGGGCGGCGCGGTTAGAAGTCATACTTCATATTATAATATTCCTTCCAGTCTTCTTTCTTCGATATTTTGAACACTGTGCATTCAGTTTCACTTCGTTTCGGTTTTGAATGTCTACTGTTTACGGTTTTTACGTGCCAATTGCTGGCGTGTTTCGTCTGCTAACAGCAACAAGGATAGTCAGGAGTAGATCTTAAGATTCTCTCGTGACTTATTGAACGCTTGAAAACATAACTCGGGTTTCTGTTGCACCCCCGGATTTTCGCACGTGGGTATCGTGCCGGACTGCCGTTGGCCGGCGGATTTTCTCGGGGATCTACCGCTTCCCACGCCCTTTCATTCCGGCACCGCTCTATACTCACCCCTCACCAGCACTAAAGACCTCGATGTTAAGCGCTGACCAAAATCTCTTACTCTCTCAAGCTGGAACTCTGTCGTACTCTCACTACCCTTATAACGGCTGAAAACTGTACTTCCAGTAATACTTACCAGGTTTGCTTTAGGAAAGGGAGATTGTTCGTCAAATATGCTCTGGCTGGAAAACATGTCTCCCCAAATTTCCCAAACCCTTTCAACCCAGAGTTCTGACCTTTGCTGTGTCCGCAGGTGAGGTTCGTGATGGACGAGAGCATCACCCTAGCTGAGCTTCTGGAACTGAACCTGCACGACTGCGAGGAGGAGGTGAAGAACATTGTCGATAAGGGTGAGTGCATCACGCCTCAAGCACGGCCGCGATGTCCTAACCGACCCTAGTGCCGTACTCGCCCCCTAAAATGAACACTTTCACATACAACTGGTATTTTCCAGAGTTCCATAATTACGGTATTGTGCGTAATTTTCTTCAATTAATGTACGCAAAAAAGACTAGAAATTGTTCTCGATAAAATCCCCAACGTATCTTGTTTATGTTGCGAACGGATTTTCCGAATAACGGGTGTTTGTCGTGACTTGTGCCATTATTTTGTCTGTGTATTGTGTCAACACTACTCACCGAAAACACAACACAGACTAGACAGGTGAAGGATTCAGAACCGACACAGAAATTAAAGAATTTTTGTAAGATCCGCCATTCTTTCAAAATAGGGTCAACAATACCGTTTGGTTATCCGTATTATTTGGGTGGTTTCTAAAAAATTCCTTTAAAAAATTCCTTACATTAAAGTTCTGTATAAGAAACACTATAGTACGTATACAGAACAAAGTGTTTTGTTCCAAAGACAGAAATGATTGTTTTTTCTACCGAACTGATAGTTACATCTACAGAACAAATAGTTCCTTCCACAGAATAAATTTTTTCTTTGACAGAACAGATTGTTGTTAAAACTGTCCAGATAGTATATATACCTATAACCAAATTTTATTTGTGTAGGCTACTTGTTGCAACAGACTGCGTGCACCTACGATAATACATTCTCCTCAGTGTATTCTGAGGAATGTTGTTTCTTCTCCAGACTGTTCGAAAACCGCGTCAAAATGCCAATATCTGTCTTGATTTTTATTGATTTTACACTTGGCTCCGTCTGCTGAGGTCTGTGTCCGATACAGCAAGGAATGTGGACACTCGTTGACATATTAACCATATGAAGGTATGGAAGTCGACAAGGTCATCAGAACTATTTCACTTTGGACATTGTCTGATTTCGTTCCGTTTGCAATCATATATATATACATATAAACTACATCGTTATTATATAATTTGCTGTTATTTATATTTTAAATGTAACCAAACCATTGCAATAAGATGGTGGAAAAAGTGTTCAAGTTAGTTGTTGCAAGATGAAACATTGTTTTTCTGCTATCCGGAAATACACGATAGTTGATTCAGAAGGGCATGGCCACAATTTTCTATAATCCGAAAATGATGCATCACATGGAATGAACTATGTACAATGTCGGATGTTTACAGCGGTGAAGGAGATGTCGATGGAGAAGACACTGAGGGAACTACACTCGACCTGGTCCAAGATGGAGTTTGAGCAGGAACTTCACGCCCGCACAGGCTGCAAGCTGCTACGAGCTAGCGAGGAGCTCATCGAGACATTGGAAGACAACCAGGTGTGACCTCCTTCGCATTTCTCTCCAATGTACTAAACAACTGTCGTTCACAATATGAAGATGTTATGTACTGTTTGCAGTAGTTCTCGCTATGCCATATTTACTTCTGTAACCTTGTTTTCTCCTTTATTCCTAATGAGAGACATAACTTTCTTACTGAGCGAAGTAGCGCAATGGTAACACGTTGGACTCGCATTTGGGTTCGATCCCTGTCTCCGGACATCCTGATTTTGGCTTTTCGTAGCTTCCCGAATTCGCTCCAGGCAAATGCTGGGATTGTTTTAATTAACAAAGACTGTCCGATTCCTCTCCCAGCTCCTTTCATTGTATCAAGTTATGTGTCACTGTTTCTAATGGCATCGCTGTTGACGAGACATAAAGCCCACTTAACTACCTAACTTTCTAGGGGGTACGACGGCAGAATGGTCAGACCATTCGCCTCCCCCCACGGGGATCCGGGTTCGACTCTCGGCGGAGATGATCCCGGATTTCCTCAAGGATCTCCCGTTTCCCCCACCCCTTCATTCCGGCATCTCATCAAACTCACCTCATGTCACGCCTCACCGTCATAAGATATAGATATTAAAGGCTGACCTAAATCTCTCACTCACCTAACTTCCCTTACGAAACGCAAATCACAAACTCAGAATTCACCAGGCAAAGAAACGCGACATTCACGCTTTTTACTCCACATTAATACCTTAATTTCCTAAAATCTGGTTTCGAAAACTGGATATTCGGGTTTAAGGCGTGAACGATGTGTGTACCTGCCCGAGACCTGAGTGGTCTTGCCGACAGAGAGGCGATGATTGACGAATTATGTGTTGGGCATCCAGGTGCAGCTGCAGAACCTCATCACGTCCAAGTTCATCGCACACTTCCTGGAGGAGGTGTCGAGCTGGCAGAGCAAGTTGTCGGTCGCAGACCAGGTCATCACCATGTGGTTCGAGGTACAGCGCACCTGGATGCACCTCGAGTCCATCTTCATGAGCTCCGAGGACATTCGGAAGCAGCTCCCCAGCGACTCGGAGAGATTCGACCGCATCGACAGTGGTTTCAAGGTCACCACGCGACTACCCTCTTCTAAATGTCTTATTGTCAACATTAATAATCAAGCCCAAGAAAGACTGCACTTACATGATACGCATAGCTTCAGATAACAGTTTATGTAAGGTACCTGTAGCGAATATGGCCCGCATAAGGTTCAACAATCATGTGTGCTTAAGTTATTATATTACTAATGTGACACATGGGTGATGTAAGACAGATATTAATGGATGGTGTATGTTCATACTGGAGACTAGTGTGTCTCGATCCTACATCTATCTCGTCATTACCACACAATGGCGACTAGTTGGCCATATTGAGAACTGAGCCGTATTCGGTACAGGTACCTTATTACAGTTTTGAGTCCAGAATTTTCTGGGACGTCGTGGCCATTTCACCTATAATCGTATTTGTACTTTGCTAAAATGTGGATTCACAAATAAAATATGAACTTAGTTTCAGAAATGACACCTGTGAGCTGTCAATAAATTACAGTAGTAACTGGGATAGCGAAAACAAATCCTTGAGCTAAGATTTACTAAATTTACCTCCTCCGAAGACCATTTATGGAGCGAAAAATTAATGTTGGAATGAAATAACAACGAAATGAAACTATACATCCATACAAACGCATGACATTAAAGTCATTATCCATAATTTCTACTGATTTCACGATATTTAATTTTCATTCTTAAGCGATGGTAGTTATCGAAAAACTGTGGCACAGTTTTGCTAACAAGTACTTTTACTGTGTATTTTAATTTTTTTTTAGACTATTATAGAAATTTGGCTGATTTGTTCAATAACAGGAATTACCTTAATTTCATAAATAATTGGAACCATTGTGTGCTTTGTCTTGCAAAAATTACTTAACATAACTGTCTTAAGCCAAACTGTGCAACAGTTTTTAAAATATTTGCTCTCATTTAGGATTAAAAAACAATTATCGTTAAAGTAGAAGAAATGATGGTTCATGGTCTTAAAGTTATATGCAGCATGTTGAAACACGAAAGTATGATTATGAGTATGATAATTATAAAACGTCTCTCTCTGTAATTGAACTGCGCGTTATGACTTTGGTATTATTGGGTTAGGGAGAGAGAGAGAGAGAGAGAAAGAAAGAGAGAGAATTGTAGCAATGGATAGTGTTGTAGCATGTTGCGCGTATTCTGTTTTACGCGAAACCACTTAACTTATTCGTAATACGTTTATCTACGAAAATAACACACACTTGAAACTATGTTTCTATGTTTTAAAAATTCACGAAGTTTGTTAGAAACGTGATTTTCGGGCTTCTAAAAATGGCTAAAAACAGCTTTTTTTTTTTTGGACTGCTGTGACTCCGAAAATAAGTCCTGAATTCGTAAAGTGCATATTGTTAAAAAAAATAACATTTTAGGGTTTCCACCTTAAAATCCTATAGGAAAAAGGCTACAACGAAAACCCTGCAGGCCAGTTTGACGCGCTGTGAATAGAGGCGATATGCATCCCGTCGAGCGCGGTTCTCTGGCTCTTATCGCTACCCTGTTCCCACTCGTCAAACGTGGAAACTTTGAATCGATGAAAACTCCACTTAAAATGAGAGTTAGGACACTTATGATATGTACGATATGTTCCCTGGCTATAATGGTACTGTCCCCCCATTTTTCCCCGTGTACCTTTACTAGTGGTTTAGAACCTACAATGATGATGGTTATAATTGGTGATCTACCGGAAGTCAGGTTTATAACCGGGGCCAACTAGGCGAGGTGATTCTGTGTTGCACTACGGGGATGAGGGAACAACTCCAATCTTGAAACCAGTGAACTAAATATTGACCTCTACGACCGGGAATCGAACCCGGGACCCTTGGTCCCAATCTTGAAACCAGTGAACTAAATATTGACCTCTACGACCGGGAATCGAACCCGGGACCCTTGGTCTAGCAGCTATGAGCTCTAACCAGTTAGCCAAGCAGTCGGACATGAAGCTATAAGAGTGCATGTAAACATCAAGTAAAATAAACAAATACAAAGAAAGTGAGAAGTTGTTGGGCTTGGTGTGTGCAGGTGATGATGCAGGAGATAGGCAAGACGCCGAACGTGGTGGAGGCGACGAACAAACCTGGTCTGATCCAGCAACTAGAGGCACTACAGGGAGAGCTGACACTTTGCGAGAAGGCACTAGCCGAGTATCTGGAGACCAAGAGATTGGCCTTCCCTCGCTTCTACTTCGTGTCGTCCGCCGACCTGCTCGATATTCTCTCCAACGGCAACCAGCCCCAAGTCGTCGCCAGGTGAAGTCCGTCACTCGGTTGGAATAACAATGTACATGCCACTAACTGTAACTGTTAACTACTGATTCACCTTGCTCCAATACGCATAAACGTACCAATAATATGTCGCAGCACATATATCACAGTGAGATGACGAACTTTCAAGTTTCTTACTTGAAAAACTACACGTAGCCAATCACAATCCACTTCGAGTATTGAGATAGTCTAATTCATGAAAATATTAATATAATATCACGATGTTTGACTCTCGCCTCACTCTTCTCAAGATTACTTATATTTCTCTACTTAAAAACAACTTTATTGCGGTGTAAAGATGTTTTTTTAGCAAGGATTTTTTAAATTTGGTACTTGCAAAAGATTATTTTTCGTTAGAAACGGAATTTGATTGAATAATAAATCAAAACTTACGGTTCAATTATGTCAGTGGCAGCAAGAATATTTTGTGATGGTCATGGCTGTGGCAATAGATGTCAATAGGGTTTTGGTTATTTCTACTGTAGCACGGGTTGAATTCCTCTCATTCTCTGCCCCTTCCTCTTCTTCCACAAACGTCAACAATTTAATGGTAATAAAGTAAAAAACTGCAACTACAAATACACCCAGATAAACTATGTATCACGAGACATCAAAGTTATGGTACGCGTACAGAAATTCTAACATCACTGTTGAATATTCACGTGTCGTAAAACAGTTAGTAACCGTCACTTTCTTTTAAACATACCTGTACCAAACATTACCTAATGTAGTCTCACATAACTGTACCTAAATTCTCCCCACTGAACTTAATATAAACATACCTATTATTATAACATCATACTATTCTAACCCACTATCTCGCACGTAGGAACGTGTCGAACAATACCGTTGTTTGGCAGATATTTTCGAGGATTCCCCGTATGCCTCGCCTCTCATTCTGAAGCTGCTCCATGTCATCCTTCACTAGCACTAAAGACGGGTACCAATCACTAGCCCTAATACTGAATAACCCTTATGTCAGTAGCCCTGAAATTACTTTAGGGCTGTGTTGTTTTACGTCTACTGGCTTTAGGGATAGTTGCTAGAGTTACTGACTTTAAGCCCAGCGACTTTAGGTCAAATGACTTCGAGGAACAGACTTTAGGGCTTCTGCAAGTTTTGGGGGCGAAATATTTTAGGGCTAATTACTTTACGGTAGTTGACGTTAGGGCTATTGCAGTGTGCCCCTGAAGTCGAAGATGTTAAGCGCCAAAAAAAAATCTCTTTAAGTTGGAAGGAGAGTGGTGGTTGTGAGTGTGTTTGTCGTGGCGTTGCTTGCAGACACTTGACGAAGTTGTTCGACTCTATGGCTCGTCTCAACTTCGCAGCAGGCGACGGCGGTCAGCCCAGCAAGTTGGCTAGAGGCATGCACGCCAAGGACGGCGAGTATGTCATCTTCGACCACGATTGTGACTGTAGCGGCCCAGTGAGTGTCAGCCAACCTTCCTTCTACTGCCCTTTTAGTTTAATAATAACAATATTTCGTTGTTTAAGGATATTATATATGTGCTAATTTTAATTTTGTCAGAAAGGAGACTGATAATGTAAACTTTCTGGAACACCTATAATTTGTTTCATCATAGAGATAAGCAGCTACACTAAACGGCAAGTGTATTTCAGGTATACGAGATCTGAAAGTTCTGAAACGCTAAGGATGACCCAATCATGTGCATCACACCTCACCCTAGCACGTGTAGTCATCTTTATGATATCTCGCAACTATGAGACTTTCAGTTGTGACTCATTTCTGAAATTATGTCAAAGATAAATTTGTATTAACAACACTTTTTAAAAGATATTGCATCAAGATTTTCAAAAAGTACCACAAAACTCACCCATTTTCGGAGTTTTCAGTCTCGAACAAATAACCTTACTGGAGGATCTGAAATGAGTATACACGCGCAGAATGTTCTTTAAGAACTATTCCTAAGCAGACATAAATGACGCGCATTTTTTTGTTATACACTTCTATCTGCCAAAGCTCTAAATATGTTGCCAATTCAAGTTAACATCTGTTTATGTCAGTTATGAGAATAATTGTGAAGAACATGTCATAGCGATTTCCATAACGTGTGAATTGTGTCTGTAAGGTTATCTATCGCAGTGGGTAGACAAAATATCTCTTTTATGGGTGCAACGCTAAATTTGCACCTGCGTTGTGTCTGGCTGCGCTGTAGTGGAAATAAATAAATGCATCCACACAGAAGACAAGAAGTCATTGATGGGTACAGATAGCTGTAAATTTGTGCAAATTAAATACTTCAGTTCAAGTACAATTGTCCAACCAAGGCGATCCGGGTTCGATTCCCGGGAGGTTCAGTCCCCGGATTATCTCATGTTGGAATCGTACCGGACGATGCCGCTGGGGGGCGGATTTTCTCGAGGATATCCCGTTTCCCCCACCCCTTAATTCCCGCACTGCTACATACTCACATGTCACCCCTCACCAGTGCTGACCAGAATCTCTTCTCTTCACAAGTGCACTTACTTTGTTCATGCATGAGCAGGTAAGGAACATGAGGGTATGCAACTGTAAGTAGGTGCAAATGAAGACCTGCACATAGGTTACTCTACCTCTGGGCACTCAGCAGGTAGTGATATTTAATCTGGGCCCAGGTGGAGGTGTGGCTGAATCGACTGCAGGACACAATGCGTAGCTCCATCTTGCACTACTTCGCCGACAGCGTAGTGGCGTACGAGGAGAAGGCACGCGAACAATGGCTCTTCGATTACCCTGCCCAAGTATCGCTGTGCGGAACACAGATCTGGTGGACAACAGAGGTCAACATTGCCTTCTCTCGCCTCGAGGAAGGCTACGAGAACGCCCTCAAGGACTACCAGAAGAAGCAGGTGACCAGCCCACACGTTACTTCCTCCCCTCCAAGCCACCCCCTCCCCTTCAGTGATAAATTAAGGGCTCGGAACCATAGTGAACCAAGTCCATATTTAGTTGATAACTGAGATTGATCATGTATATGTTTCTGCAAACCGTGTTCTTTCCATCGCCAAAGTAAATCATGTCCATTGTTCATTTTCTGTCCAACAAATGTCATCGCTGTGAACAACATCAATTTGACGCTAAGGTTGCACTGAATATTTTAGAGCTTAATTTCTTCATATGGCTCTAGATAGACTTGGATCATTATAGCTGTGAGCCCCTCAAAAAATTTTACAAAATTTAAGCGGTTACTCAAAAGGGCCCGCCTAGCAAGTTTTCAGAACTCACTTTATTACATTTTCGTGCATTTCTTAAGAATTCACATTTGGTGTTTAAAACTAAGGCCCAGCCGTATGTTTAATTTAACGATAAATGGCACAGGGTTGCTAGAAAAATAGCCCAATGTGGGTCTATCTTGGAGTGACCGCTTTAAAGTAATATTTAAGTGTGTAGTTTCCTGGATATATAAATTAATGATTGAGTCCTGTTCTAATTTAGCCTTTTATGGTCTCTCGCTGATGGCTCGAGAACTAAGGCAATACAATTGGGAAGGAAGGGAAGAGTAATAGAATAGAACAGATAGAAGGCAACACTCTTTAACGAATAATAGGAAGACTAATAATTAATTACAGTACAGCTGTCTATCGGAAAAAAGATAGGTAGGACAAGACAGTTGGTAGGAACAGGATTGCTCTCCTTCCCGAACAATCAGATTGTCTCTCACCAGTCTGTAGATCGCCGTGGTCGTGAAGTATGTAGAGGAAGTCCACGTCGTTACTCCATCCCTGGTGGGTATCGAACCAGGATCTCTTGGTCACGTCGTGGCTCGAGAGAGACTCCCTGGGCCTTTAATCGGTAGTCTCTGCCTCTCTTCACGCTCCCACATCTTGTGAACTTTTCCAAGACTTTGATTGGCCCCTTACGACGTTAAGGTGTGGAGACATCCCTGCTATATTTGCGATTTCCCCTTGTTAAACTGTCGCAGTTATTTACCCGACGTAATTTAATTTCAAGCAGCCTGTTGTGTGTTTACAAAACTCCCCTGGCCGCATTCTTCTGCTATCGAGGCGCGGTCGGGTTGGGCAATCATAACAGTCCTCGTAACTAAATTTTATGAATAAGTTTGAAATTTAGGTTCAATCATTACATGCATCACCACTTAGCAGATTTTTTGAAGTTAATGTGTGCTTTCTGCCGTCCATAATTTCTGATGTAACACTGAAATCAATAAATAATTAGTTAATTACTAGTTACAGTCTCACATATCAAAACAAATTTGATATTTTAATAAATGTTTAGACCTACACCAATGTCTTACTTGACTTTGTTTATAAATAATTAATTTAAAAATTACGAACAGTTTTGACAAAATCCAAGATGTCAAGGAAACTACTACATTAAGGAATAAGAAATAGACCTAAGAATTATGCAGTAGACTCACACAAACTGAATGCATACAACAGCGTGGTTATTCCCTAGATACATCTAAGGGCGCGTACTTTGAAGTTCATGCTTCTGGCTGTTTGTGTTTATTTCAAAGTTTGTGGTTAAAATGCAAATTTGCGGAAACAGAACTTTTGACTCGTATTCGCGTTTTTTCTTTGCTCTTAGTCAATTTGTGAACAAAACATTAAAATTAAAACATGTATACATAAGTAAAACAATATTCCATTAAAGAATTGAAAAAAAAAAGCAACTTGTGGCTTGATAAAAATTTGTCTGACGCTTAAAAAACATATGTTTACGTTTGAAAGGATAAGACACCGAAAAACGTAAGATAAATTATATTTATGATTGGCTTGGAGCGGGGACGTAGCTATGCAATGATAAACTAAGTGACAGAATTTTTGTGTTAAAGTAAACGATCTTTCATAACTGTTTACCACAGTAAAAATTCGCCGACTTAATTTTATATTTATTTTTTTCAGACACACTATTAGTAAAAATCTGTGTGGTATTTAAGTAGTGGGCAGTATGCACTTGATATAGCGTTGCATAACCATGTTAAAGAAAATTACACTATAGTCACCAATATAAGTATCGGAAATGTTCTCTTGCCAAACTTCGAGCTTCCAAACCTGAAGTATAATGAACCTTAACTGAAACCCTGTTATAGCGGTAAGAACTCATGGAAATGAAGTGAGTGGAGTAATTGTTCTCCACCGCAGATCAACCAGTTGAACACACTGATCATGTTGCTGGTCGGCGAGCTGACCAAACAGGATCGCCAGAAGATCATGACCATCTGCACGATCGACGTGCACTCGCGGGACGTGGTCGGCAAGCTGATCCAGAGCAAGGTGGAGAGCTCGTCAGCCTTCCAGTGGCAGTCACAGCTGAGGCACAGGTTCGCTCTTATTCCTCCTCTCCACTGTTTGTTCATGTTAGCCTCAGTACTGTTTGGTACCGAGCAGGTCTTATTGACTTAAGAGGGCGTGGTACATAATTAAACGCTAAAAGCATTAATCTATAACTGTAGGTTTCTTGAAGCCAATTTGCGAAAGTTAAACAATATCAATCCTACACAATAGTTTTAGCCAACGTTTTAAACAAAATTGTTTCCAGTGTTACGAACTTCTGAGGCACAATTTCTGACGCTGGAACCTCGTGCATTTAACTGCGGCGCAGAGATCACATTCTGGATAAATATTTACTCACAAAGCTTAAAAAAAAGTAGAAATGAATTTATGTTTTCAGCGTTTATTTATTACCACGCACTGTTAATTAGGAGGTGCAGCCGGGAAACATTGAATTAGCAAACATGAGAGCGTGGCTTCGACTCCTGGCTCAGCCACCACTACGTCAGATTTATTTTTTTCCCGAAATCACTCCAGATTAATTCTAAGAACGCCCAGGAAAAAAAACTGTACGTTTACAAATTTTTTTTTTTGCAAACTCGTTCCTAGAATTTTGAATTTGTAATACCACAAATAATTATTGTAACATTTACAATAAATTATTCCAAAATATAAAAGTACGGTAATATTTTTGTATGTATACAATCAGTTCCTTGTCAGTTTAATATTAGTTTATGTATGTATGTGTACGAACATATATGCTCCAATTAGTATTTTGCATATTAGTTGAACTCTGACAAGGTTTTTTCTTTTTTAACGTTCAGTTGTTACTCTTTTTAGAAATTCTTGCTCGACTGGAACAAGACTCTCTGCTTTAAACCTTGAATAGCAATCAAGACCGTAGAGGAACACGCCTGGACAATTGTGTTAAAATTGACTTTCATATGACTATATATAATACATTATTTTTTTTAAATCAGGGTAGTCTTCAAAACTTTGTATTGCCTCTCTAATTTTATGATCGGACTATACACATGCACGGGTAAACTAGTGTTTTAACATTGCGTAATCGGAACTACAAATAGCAAGTTCATGTATGAGCCACTAGGAACATTAATAGTACGATTCTATGTTTGCACTGTTTCAAAACAACACTTCATTACAAGTGGCGCTCTCAGTCATAAAAGGGACAACTCAGTAACATTGGTAGACAGGATTATGTCCAGACCGGTTATTTCTAAGACCTTGGTAGCAAATAAGTTTTTTGTTGCACACTGGATGTAAAAAAAGTTTTCCGTTATGCAACGATGTCTTCCAAATGTGTAGTTGCATGCTCTTGTGACGTAGCTTGTTCGGTTGTGAGTTGAAGGATTTTGTCGCAGGTGGGACGAGAAGCAGCACGACGTGTTCGCCAACATCTGCGACGCTGAGTTCTGTTACTGCCACGAGTACCTGGGCAACACTCCTCGCCTGGTCATCACCCCACTGACTGACCGCTGCTACATCACCCTCACACAGGTACGACTACAGAGCGTGTAGTAATACAGTCCTAGCTACCATGTTAAACAACATGTTTGCCAACATCTGCGACGCTGAGTTCTGCTACT
>PNEQ01000867.1:47439-128761 GCA_003012365.1 Medauroidea extradentata
TGACCGCTGCTACATCACCCTCACACAGGTACGACTACAGAGCGTGTAGTAATACAGTCCTAGCTGCCATGTTAAACAACATGTTTGCCAACATCTGCGACGCTGAGTTCTGCTACTGCCACGAGTACCTGGGCAACACTCCTCGCCTGGTCATCACCCCACTGACTGACCGCTGCTACATCACCCTCACACAGGTACGACTACAGAGCGTGTAGTAATACAGTCCTAGCTGCCATGTTAAACAACGAGACCTTAATACCCGTCGAAGGCGCCTGAAGTGGGCTAAACTCCCACCCCCTAATACCAACATCAGAATAAGCATTATGAATGATAGTGAGAGTCATATCATAATTATCGTATTGGTCATATAATTTCCGTTATTACGTTTAACTTTTCAACATACTAGGCCCTAGCTGTAACTATTTGTTGCCGACGTGCGTTTGTATAGATTAATCATATAATTTGTTATTATTTGATTATAACATTTGTTTTTGGTTGTTGGTTTTCAGAGGGGAATATTGGTCATGAAAATTTTTTGGCTTGTTCATAATTCTTTAATGTGATAACTTTTCGCCGGTATTTGTTTAACAAAGGTAAAAAACGCAATGATGCAAGTGTTAACGCGCGGTAATGATGTAATACGCATAGAAGTTAATCGTCTTGTTTTTTTTATTGTGTAAAAATAAACGTATTCTGAAACTAATATTTTGAGTTTGATTCCCCGTATTTATTACAATTATGAGAAAACGTTTATGAAGCAACACTGAAATATGAGGGTGGCGAGAAAGGCAGATCCTCGAAAATTATCACCAGCCAGCGTCATAGTACACAATGATTGTCACTTGCGATAATATCAAGAATTGTATTATGATGACAGAAGTGTGCTCGACACTGAGCCTGTGTTGTCCCCTATGGACATCCCCCAACCCTTCTTCCCCCCCCCCTCCCCCCGAGCTTTTGATTCTTAAAATAATAAAGTAGTTTTTGAAATGCATGAAATATGCTGGAAAAACATACGAAACTTACCAATTTCAAGTTCGAAATAAAGAGAGTAGCAACTAATAAAATAATAAACATTTCTACGCCATTTACTTTTCTTTCAAATGCGGTATATTTTTAAAACATTCGTGAAAGTATAGTGTATTTTCTCAAAATAAACTTGAAGTGTATTACTATGTTCTAAATCTTCTATTACATAACATAAAACCATTAACTGTAACAAACCAATTTATATGAGATAATTGCTGATGTTATAACAATACTTCAGAAGTTATTTTTCGATATTATTTAACTTTTTTTTTTTTTCAGAACTATGAGCATGTTCTTGAGTGTTAATTTCACGATAGGAAAGCAGTCTACAAGTAAAAGCTAAAAATAGCGGTTCGGTTGTGGTGCATTCCCAACTTCGAACAAACACAAATCTGTCGTGGCAATATTTGAAATTTGTGAACACAAAAAGATATTGCTTCCTTAACCATAAGAGAAAATATATGTAAACGAATGTTACGTTTAAAGTAGTACATGAGAAGGTCTAATACACTTATAACACAACAGTATTGGTAGACCTATCTAATTGGAGTGGACTGTAAACAGCTCTTTCCATGAGTGCTTTTAATTTCTCCGTCCCTCCGTACTAATCTCGCATTGTAAACACGAGAAACTGGAATAGTTGTACTCTTGGAAGCGAAAACACAATCAAGAAACAGCTATACAACAACTACTAAATAAGTACAAAGCCAGCAGAAAGTGACTAAAATTAAATTCCTGAATTAATAGATTTATATAGTTAAGAGATTTTAGTCAACTTAGTATGTATACACCAATAAAGCAATTTAAGCTTGCTTTTTTGCCAGGCTTGGGAATTATGATTCAGTTATATTTATTTGCCCAAAAATAATCATGCAGGAAGTTCTCGGATAAAGAGTTCAACATTCCTAGGCCTCGCACTGCAAATTAAACTGGGACAGCTAGAAGCATATCTGAAATGTTACTTGGTTAATAGGAGTAACATTTATAGAAATATGACAGTACTTCAGAATTAAACGGAATACTATTGGTATTTTCTACTTTTTGTTAATAGTCACTTTCATGCCGCCGGACTCAACACGTAGCGTCGGCGATAAGACGATGTGGTATAAACGAAGAATATGTCAGAGTTCGGGATGAATAATTGATGTATAAAAACGTCTGTACTTTAGCGAACTTTATCGAAATTAAATTTTTTTCAACCACTAACTGCGCTAAAAAATAAAACTGATGTCGACCTAAATATTCATTGCTGCCTCTCAGTAATTTTTGAACGTGAATTCCTGGTGCAAATATTATTGAATAATCATAAAGTAGGATGAATCCAGTTTTGACACCACTATAAAAATATTTTAGTTGATAGCAATATCACAGGAAATAGCAAATAATTAGAATTCGATGATACCAGTTAACATTCCTACTGAGCAACACTACTTAAGTTGTTTACATTGATTGCTTGCATATCAACACCATATTGATATTAGCAGTTAGTGGAAATAGAGGGATGAATAGTTTGTGCAGAAAGATGTGCATGAGGGTTCGTGGCACAAAATTGGGCATTTTTTGTGGTATGTGTACCAGAATTCTGGTACAATGAACTGTAATTCTGGCATATGTTGAAAATACTGTTTTAATGTACCATAATTGAACATATTACTAGATTTAGAACCTAATATACTCATAGCACCAAGTACTATAATTATGGTACAATTGTAAATAGTTATAAGACAAGTATCACTATTATGGTACACCGTGATACATTTATAGCTCATTGTACCATAAGTATAATAAATTTTACATAATTTATGTCACACTGTGCAATTATTATGGTACCTAGCACCGACTATTTACAGAACACCTGGGTAATTTGACTGGTTATGTAAAGTTCAGTTTTGATAGATTAAGTTTGGTTAAGTTAGATTAGGTTAAGTTAGGTTAAGTTCAGTTAGGTTAGATTAAGTTTGGTTAAGTTAGATTAGGTTAAGTTCAGTTAGGTTAGGTTCGTTTGGCTTCGTTAGGTTAGGTTGGGTTTGGATAGGTTGGTATATTAGGTTGGGTTAGGTTAGGTTTTGTTAGGTTAGGTTGCATTAGGTTAGGTTGCATTAGGTTAGGTTGGATTAGGTTAGGTTGGGTTAGGTTAGGTTGGGTTAGGTTAGGTTCGTTTAGCTTTGGTTAGGTTAAGTTGGGTTAGGTTGGTTTAGGTTAGGTTAGGTTCGGTTAACTTAAATTAGGTACAGGTTACATTAGGTTGGGTAGGTTAGGTTTGTTTAGCTTATGTTTGTTTAGGTTCGCTCAGTTATTTTTAGGTTTGGTTGGTTTAGGTTAGGTTCTGTTCTGTTCTGTTCGGTCGTATGTTTTGCTTTGGTTAGGTAAGTAAATCACATGAGTGAGGGAAGATAGGGTTGAATGTTTTGTGCAGAAAGATGTGCATGAGGGTTAGTAGCTCAAACCTTGAAATTTTTTTGGGCGTGCGTACCAGAATTCTGGTGCAATGAACTATAATTCTGGCATACGTTTAACATTATGTTATAATGTACCATAATTATTGAACACATGAATAGATTTATTGCCTAATATATTTATAGCACAATGCACTATAATTATGGTTCAACTGAATATATTTATAAGAAAAGTAACACAAGTTTGGTACACTGTGATTTATTTATAGCATATTGTACCATAATTACCGAACATTTTACTTAATTTATGTTACACTGTGCCATTTAATATGGTAGCTTGCGCCGACTATTTGTAGCACACCAGGGTGTTTTGACTAGTTATGTAAAGTTCAGTTCTGTAAGATTAAGTTATTGTTTTGTTTGATTAGGTTAACTTCGGTTAACTTCAGTTAGGTTAGATTAGTTTTGGTTTCGTTAGGTTAGGTTGTGTTAGGTTAAGTTCGTTAAGCTTAGGTTAGGTTGGGTTAGGTTAGGTTGTGTTAGGTTAGGTTGTGTTAGGTTATGTTGTGTTAGGTTACGCTGTGTTAGGTTATATTGGGTTAGGTTAGTTTATGTTAGGTTAGATTTGTTTAGCTTCGGTTACATTAGACATGGTTCGGTTAAGTTGGGTTAGGTTATGTTTGGTTTGTTTAGGTTGGGTTTCGTTGGGTTAGGTTAGTTTTGGTTATGTTAGGATATCTTGAGTTAGTTTACATTAAGTTAAATTCAGTTAGTTTAGATTAGTTTTGGTTGGGTTTGTTGGGTTAGGTTAGTTTAGGTTATGTTAGGTTATCTTGACTTGATTTACATTAAGTTAGGTTAAATTCAGTAAGGTTAGATTAGTTTTGGTTTGGTTATATTAGGTTGGGTTAGTTTAGGTTGGTTTAGGTTAGTTTCGTTTAGCTTCGGTAATGTGTAGTTGGGTTAGGTTGGTTTAGGTTAGTTTAGGTGATTTTTAGTTAGGTTAAATTAGGTTTAGGTTAGGTTTTGTTAGCCTATGTTTGTTTAGGTTCGGTCAGTTTTGCTTGGGTTCGGTTGGGTTAGGTTTTGTACTGTTCGTGTGTTTTGGATGCTTAGGTAAGTTAATCACGTGATAGAGGAATTAGAGGGTTGAATGGTTTATGCAGAAATATGTGAATGAGGGTTAGTAGCTCCAATTCTGGCATTTTTGTGGTATATGTACCAGAATTCCAGTACAGTTAAATATAATTCTGGCATATGTACACATTTCAGTCATAGTGTACTATAACTATTGAACAAATGATAAATATATAGCGTAATATATTTATAGCACAATGAACTATAATAATGGTATAATTGTAAATTATTGTATTAAAATTACCACAATTATGGTACATTATGATTTATTTACAGCTTATTGTACCATAATTATTGTACAGTATCCTTAATTTTTGTTACTCTGTGCCATTACTATGGTAGTTAGCGCCGACTATTTATAGCACACCTGGGTGATTTGACTGTTTATGTAAGTTCAGTTATGTTATATTAAGTTTGGTTAGGTTTGAATAGGTTAAGTTCAGTTAGGTTAGATTAGTTTTGGTTCGGTTAGGTTGTGTTAGGTTAGGTTAAGTTCATTTAGCTTCGATTAGGTTAGGTTTGTTCGGGTTATGTAACATTAGTTTGGGTTAGATTAGTTTGGGTTAAGTTAGGTTAGTTTTGGTTAGGTTCGCTTATGTTAAGTTGGGTTAGGTTAGGTTGTGTTAGGTTAGGTTGTGTTAGGTTAGGTTGTGTTAGGTTAGGTTGTGTTAGGTTAGGTTGTGTTAGGTTAGGTTGTGTTAGGTTAGGTTGTGTTAGGTTAGGTTGTGTTAGGTTAGGTTGGGTTAGGTTAGGTTGTGTTAGGTTAGGTTGTGTTAGGTTAGGTTGGGTTAGGTTAGGTTAGTTTGGGTTAGGTTCGGTTATGTTGGTATAGGTTAGGTTGGGTTAAGATAGGTTGGGTAAGGTTAGGTTGGGTTATGTTAGTTTGGGGTTAGGTTTTGTTAGTTTAGTTTAGGTTAGGTTAGGTTAACTTATGTTGTATTAGGTTCGGTTAGTTTTGCTTAGGTTTGGTAGGTTTATTTTAGGTTCTGTTTGTTCGTATGTTTTGCTTTAGTAAGGTAAGTTAATCACAGGAGTGTGGAAAGACAGGGTTGAATGGTATGAGCAGAAAGATGGGCATGAGGGTTAGAAGTTCAAATATATGCATTTTTGTGGTATGTGTACCAGAATTCGGGTACAATGAACCATAATTCTGGCACAATGAACCATAATTCTGGTATATTCAAAATTATGTTATAATGTACCATAACTATTTTAAAAATTAATAGATTTATAGTGAAACATATGTATAGCCCAATCCTCTATAATAATGGGACAATTATAAATATTTTAAGAATAGTACTATAAATATGGTACACTGAAATTTTTATAGTGCATTGTATAGTAATAATGGTACAATTTACTTAATTTCTGTAACACTGTACCACTACTATGATACCTAGCACCGACTATTTATAGCAAACCTGGGAGATTTGACTAGTTATGCAATGTTCTGTTATGTTATATTATGTTCGGTTAAGTTTGATTAGTTAAGTTATGTTAACTTCAGTTAGGTTAGATTAGTTTTGGTTTGGTTAGATTAGGTTATGTTAGCTCAGGTACGTTTAGCTTCGGTTAGTTTAGGTTTTGTTAGGTTAGGTGTTGTTGGGTTAGGTTTGGTTGGGTTAGGTTAGCTTGGGTTAGGTTAGGTTGCATTAGGTTAGGTTGCATTATGTTAGGTTAGTTTAGTTTAGATTCGTTTTTGGTTAGGTTAGGTAATGTTATGATAGGTTAGTTTGGGTAAGAATATGTTTGGGTTAGGTTAGGTTGGGTTAGGTTATTTTTGTTTAGGTTCTGTCAGTTTTTCTTGGGTTTGGTTGGGTTATGTTAGGTTCTGTTCTGCTTGTTCGTGCGTTTTGGTTTGTTTGGGTGATTTCATCACACGAGAGAGGAAAGTAAGGGTTCAATGAATTGTGCAGAAATATGTGCATGGGGGTTAATAGTTAAAATCATGGCATTTTGTGTGGTATGTGTACCAGGATTCCGGTACAATTTACCTATAATTCTGGCATATGTTCTAAATTCTGTTATAATGTACAATAATTATTGACCACATTAATAGATTTATAGCCTAATATATGTATAGCACAATTCACTATAATTATGGTACAATTGTTAATTTTTATACGAAAAAACCACAAGTATGGTACACTGTGATTCATTTATAGTAAATTGTACTATAATTATGGTACATTTGACTTAATATATTTAACATTGTTCCATTACTTTGGTACCTATCTAAGACTATTTATTGCACAATTTGGTAATTTGACTGGTTTGGTTAGGTTAAGTTCAGTTGGGTTATATTAAGTTCAGTTATGTTAGGTATGGTTAGGGTAGGTTCGTTTAGCTTCAGTAAGGTTAAGTTGGGTTAGGTTGGTTTAGGTTAGGTTCGTAGAAGTTAGTTTTGTGAGCTTAAATAAGGTTCAGATTAGGTTAGGTTTAGTTTAGGTTAGGTTTGTGTAGGTAATGTTTGTTTAGGTTCATCAGTTTTGCTTGGGTTTGGTTGGTTTAGGTTGGGTTCTGATCTGTTTGTTCGTATGATTTGCTTTCGTTAGGCAAGTTAATCATAGGTGTGCAGAAAGATGTGCATAAGGGTTGGTAGCTTAAATCTTGGCATTTTTTGTGGTATGTGTACCACAATTCTGGTACGATGAACTATAATTCTGGCATATGTTCAAAATTATGTTATAATGTACCATAATTATTGATCACATTAATAAATTTATAGCCTAATTTATTTATAGAACTATGTAATATAATTATGGTACAAATGTACATTATTATAAGAAAAGCACCACACATATAGTACTCTGTGATACATTTATAGCTCATTGTATCATAATTATGGTACATTTTACTTAATTTATGTTACACTATTCCATTACTATAATTGCTAGCGCCGACTATTTATAGCACACCTGTGTTATTTGGCTGGTTATGTATAGCTCAGTTCTGTTAGATTAGGTTTGATTAAGTTAGATTAGGTTAAGTTAGGTTTAAGTTCAGTTAGGTTAGGTTCGTTTAGCTTCGGTTAGGTTAGGTTGAGTTTGGATAGGTTGGTAAGTTAGGTTTGGTTAGGTTAGGTTGAATCAGGTTAGGTTGGGTTGGGTTAGGTTCGTTTAGCTCTGGTTAGGTTAAGTTGGGTTAGGTTAGTTTAGGTCAGGTTAGGTTAACTTAAATTAGGTTCGGTTAACTTAAATTATGTTCAGGTTAGGTTAGTTTGGGTTAGGTTATGATTGTTTAGGTTCGGTCAGTTTTGCTTGGGTTTGGTTGGGTTAGGTTAGGCTCTGTTTGTTCGTATGTTTTGGTTTGGTTAGGTAAGTTAATCACAGAGGAGAGGAAATAGAGGGTTGAATGGTTTGTGCAGAAATATTTGCATAAGGGTATTTTGTGGTGTGTGTACCAGAATTCCTTAACAATGAACTATAATTCTGGCATATGTTCAATATGTTGTTATAATTGTACCATATTTAACCTGGTATATGCTTCGACAACAGTTGATTTGCTCTTTTCGCGTGTGTGCAGTAGAAAAAAACGCGTGGGTGAAGTAAATTAATTCTAACTGCGGCTATACATGCGTGGTAAGGCCTGGTTAATAGATCTGCTGTTGTGCTGTGCTTGGATCAAGTACCAGGTAGTAAAGTAGGCGCCAAATGAGAAAATAAAGTGCAGATGAGCAAAACGTGTCGAGCGAGCCGAGAGAGTCCATTCCCGCTGTGCGAAGGATTGAGGTAGTACAGTCTACGGATGTTACTATCGAATTTTTTCGTATATGAATATCATCCTTCAAGTAATCGAAGAAAAGATCGATAATTAGATATATCGATATTTTTATAATTTATCTAAAGATACATAAAAATACCACAGCATACAATTGTGAAATGTTACTGTTTATGTAACAAAAACCAGATTTAATTATAGCTATATGTTTAAAAAATGACAAGATTGAAGAAAAATAATATGTTATCAACATTTCTATCTTGGAATGACATGTTTTAGAATTTAAAATGACTTATAAGTTTTTGCATCAATATTTTATTATTTTATTTTAATTGACTTTGCTTCTTAATACAACGATACATTTTTTTTAGTGTTTTTGGTGGCACAATTTATAAAATACGCTGCTGTCAAGTAATTAAGAAAAATATTGCCCAGAAATATTGCAGGAATATATCGATAATGGTATATTATTATCCATGGAATACCGGTGATAAATATTGGTAATTCGTTTTGAAAGTATCGATATTTCGATATATTGATGTTAGTCCAACATCTTTAGTCCAGTCCAGTATTGGCAGCGGTCGAGTACGGATCGACGTAAGCTGCAGCTCGCGTGCATTGTAGCCATCTGTCGCAAAAAAACATTAGCCGCGACGGTGGAATGAGTACTGCGCGGTACTAAGGAGCGATGTTATCAGTCCCGTGCATATAACATCGGCAGTGATATTTAGTTCTCATATTCTTATCGGCGACCTTAGGGATAGCATCTTCCCTACACTGCCTCTCGTATGGTTCAAATCAGAAGCGAATATATACGTGTCAGTATTAAAAAAATAAAAAAATAAAAAATGAAAGGGGTGATCGTACGCATTTATGCTTGTACACCAGGCTAAGGTCAGTGAGGCCTTGCCCAGGGAAACATTTTGATTAGCTGGGAAAAAGTTTAATATTTGTAACTATATAATATAATACTTAAATTAAGTTCGGGAGTGGGGGTTATGACACAAGCAATTCTAACCTCACTCTCCGTTGTTTCCCTGCCAGCCTATGTTCGCCCTTTACCACCCAACCCCTTAAAAGCTGCGCAAAAATTATTGTCTCATTTGGCGTTTACTCTAGTATTTAAACAGTTTCGGAGTAGAATCCTCTTAAGAGGAGAGCCTTAAATCTTCGTGTTTCTGTTAGTATTTTCAAACTCTTAAACAGGAGGGCCTTGTATGTGTGTCTTTCTTTATTTAATGTTAACTGATCGTATATAATTTTTCAGTCAGGTGAACCGTAAAAAATGTAAGCACAGATTAAAAACTCTTTTTTTTTTTTCACAAAAATTAGTGTTATTCATATTACAACACTTTATTTTGTTTTGATTTATACCAATAGGCCTACATTCTATATTATTATTGTACTTCCTTATATAATTGTTTATTTTGTTTGTGTACTAATGCTGTCCGCGTCAACAAGTTTTTTCTGTCATGATTTGAGTTGTATGTTATTATTTTGTATTTCAATTCTTCTGTGTTGCTAAGTTTCTTGACTTGCGGAGTAACATTTAGTTCGAAAGTACTATGTTTTGGTCTTGCAGAGAGTATAGTGATTGAATGAAAGGGAAGTGACTGTGGTTGCATGTTTGGGTGTTGGCAGTCCCTTCACCTGATCATGGGTGGTGGACCAGCAGGTCCTGCAGGCACAGGCAAGACGGAGACCACCAAGGACCTGGGTCGAGCCCTCGGCATCATGGTCTACGTCTTCAACTGCTCTGAGCAGATGGACTACAAGGTTGGCAGCAGCGACACACACTCAACTCCTTACGTTTGCGATCAAGGCTGTAGGGCAAGACTTATGTTTGCGATTTTGCAGTTCTTGCCGAGCATTGCTAGATTTGTTGACATTTAATGAAAAGCCATCGCCCGGAAAATAAAAATTTTTTATATCACAGTTTTGTGTTAAGATATTAACGGTAAGCGTCACTTATTAAGAACCATCAATGAAATTTAATTAATTAAAATCATCCCACCACATACAGTAGTGCTATAGGGAATGGTCATGTGACTAAAGAACACAATTTATACCTATATATGTAAGCATTCTTGAAAACTAAAGCCAGAGGCGACTGGTGAAACTATAGAACGCCATTAGTTTGTCTGTATAGTAAATATACTCATACATAATTTGAAGCGTTCCACTATTTTTTTTTACTAGATATCAGTGAATTTGGGAAGAGTTTTTCAATACTGAAACGAGTAGTAAATGCTCGTAAGCATACCTATAAGGCTCGTCCCCCCCCCCCCTCGCCACGGAATATTTCTGTTGTAACACACCAAACGAATTTTTAGTTTTTTTGTCCCTAAAATATCACATATTTTATGGTCAAAATAAGCCAACACGAAGCAAAATATTTTTTACTAGCAAACGGTACAATATTAAAAAAAACGCTCTGGCAAAACTTTGTATCGTATGACTGCAAACAGTCTCAAATTTTTCATGGCATTTGGTTAAAAAAATGTTTAGTTATTTGCAATTGCTCTAATAGTAATCATTTAAAAAATAATAATAACAGTTAACGTAAACGATTAATATGTAGCGAAAAAAACGTACCATGCTGTATTTCAGAACCCACGGCGACAATATGTGTTAGATAACAGAAGGGGATTGTGCTATATGTTACAGTCGTGTGGTAACATCTACAAGGGATTGGCACAGACCGGAGCCTGGGGCTGCTTTGACGAGTTCAACCGTATCACTGTCGAGGTTCTCTCTGTCGTCGCCGTCCAGGTCAAGTCTGTGCAGGTCAGCCAACAACCTGGAAAAAAATTGTAGATTAACCATAAATTTCGGAAATCCAAATACCAACAGGGTCATATACGTTTATGATAAAATTGCATGTTTACACGAATGATATTAATATAAATTTCTACACAAAATTTTTTTCAGCAATTGTATAACATGGCAGTTTTCATTGATTAATCGAACATGTGTTTGGAGTGTAACCCGAAACGAGGTACACTAAAACATGTATTTTATACGCAATATTTATCAATAAGAATGTAATAGCCTCCAAGCATGACATTGCACGTTGCAGAAACTCACACACTGATGTGTATATATACTCAATTTCTTGTAAGTTTGGATAAATTTGACACCGACTTATGGGCAATTATTTGCAGTATTTTGTGATTTGTCGTACTACACGTGACAAACTTTGCAGCAAAAAAGCTGAAATGGACATTTGAGGTTAATTTTAGAGCTAAAAATGTCTTGCATTCTGCAACAAATCACAAAATATTAAAAATTATTGCCGATACGTTGTAAAATGTATCTAAACCTAAATGAAACAGAGTATACATATACATACACTCGTTATAGATATCCCAAAACTAATGCAACTGCAAATGCGGTAAATAATTGACCTATTTTGCAAGAGTACAATTTTCAACACCGCGTCAGCATGCAACATCCGTATCTGGCACTTACATTCTTTATATTTTAACTGTACGCAAAAATTTACATTAGTACGTAGATAGAAGCAACACCAGAACATTTTCTAAAAGGATTGGATACATGTTACAAAAAAAAAAAAAAGAAGAAGAAGTTGCAAAGCTTAGGTTTGACGGAGCACGTTGAGGAATGTGGTCAAGTTTTCTTTTAAGAAGACATCTGTTGGTGCTGTGTAATGTTATTTAGAGAGCAGTGCTGCATACGCTTGATGTGTTTCAGGACGCCATCAGGGACAAGAAGAAGACTTTCAACTTCATGGGGGAGATGATCAACCTATGTCCAACTGTTGGCATATTCATTACGATGAACCCTGGGTATGCGGGCCGCACGGAGCTGCCGGAGAACCTCAAGGCTTTATTCAGGTATAAAGCATTCACGTGTTCCTTGAAGCATTTTCCCCCGTGTAAATTCAGTATCTGCTGTAAAACATAAACATAACTTTTAAACTACTGTTAGAAGAAAAATCTTTAGCATATGATCAAATAAGACATATTACAAATAGGAAACTGAGGACAGACAATGTTCCATGCCAGACACTAGCGCGAATAATCATACTTACATCGGGCGATCACAAGTTATTCTCAGAGACTTCTCTGGACATGTAATGAACTTATTACAAATGATAAGGAACTGTTTCCACAAAAATTCCTTCTGTTCCAACACTCGTTACAAATAATTATGGACACGATGATAGGTTAACGATAAAAATGAATTAGCACTTATAAAAATATATAATTTTATAATTTTATGACCAACATCACAGTACTTGAATGAACTTAGTGCCCCGTTACTAACGATTTTGTTATCGACTGTATGTGTTTATTAACTGAATTAATTGTTTCATCGACATGGGAAGCCTATTATTTGCAGAGAACTGGAAAATTCATGAGTTGAATGTTTTGCTAAATGAAATCCACAACCAGCCGCGTGTATACTTTGTCCTCAGATATTTGCTCATTGGCTGTTGTTCCATTGGAAGCCAATTGTTCGTGTAACAAGGCAGAAATGTCTGTGAGCGTTCGCATGCATGTTTAGTAATTTCTCAATTTCTCCAGGACAAACGAAAAATTGGAAACCAATCGCGAAATTAACTTTCGCCTACACGAGTTCAAAATATAACTCTCCTCAGATAAGCTTAAGAAATCTTCGGGTGTCTAATTTTTAGTCACTGGTTTCACTTAGAATAAAACCCAAACGACAGATCGACCCAACATAAGCCTTCTTTGCCATTTATTTGGTTGTCAGAAACGTCACAAGTAATATGAAAATATAAAACTTGTGCCTTTCTTGCCACTGACTTAAGTGTTTAAAAAAAAGTTACATGCGAATGCAATGGAACTAGCGCCCATCAAACGCCCACCAATGAGAAAAGTGCCCTTCACTCAGTCTACTGAATGTTTGTGCTGGATGTCGTGGCTGGAAGAGTTACCTATATTATTTTTAGTAAATCCCACGTTCTGAAAGCTGTTCGTAAAGGTACATGGGATAGAGTGTGACTCTAGTATCTGGCGATGTGTGCACGCAGACCATGTGCGATGGTGGTGCCTGACTTCGAGCTGATCTGCGAGATCATGCTAGTAGCGGAGGGCTTCCAGGATGCCAAGATCCTGGCCAGGAAGTTCATCACACTCTACACACTCTGCAAGGAGCTGCTATCCAAGCAGGACCATTATGACTGGGGACTAAGAGCCATCAAGTCTGTCCTCGTCGTCGCTGGATCCCTCAAGGTCAGTGACCTCTAGTACACAAGAGTAACGCAGGCAGAAACCAAGCGGCTCCATTTCTGCGGCTCCATTTCTGATCGTCCCATTCAGATTAGGAAATACGGCGAAGTGGAAAAAGCATATTAGGCTGAAACCTAGGGAAAGGAATATTTCGCGAGCTCATTGTCCCACAGGTTAGAATCCACTGTCCTATGTATAATCAAGCCCCGACCATTTGTCCATTGTCTGCTACTAACTAGAACATCAGAAAATGAACGAATGGACAGGGTTTGAGTCTGCATAGGTTAGTGAATCCTACCGTGTAGATAATTGAACTCACGAAATTTTATTTTCCTTAATGATATCATTCAGGAAAGCCTTGCTTCATCAATCATAATTAAATTAAAATTTTAAATGTTTAACACCTCGGATTTGAACCACTGTCACTGCCCACACAGAAGTTCAAAATTCTAATGGGTCAGTAGTACCCATTTAAACTAAAATTATCACCTTATTTGTGGTTGACCGTTGAATTCAGAAAAACGTTCATTTGTTGGTTGATCTCCTTATGCTGATTGATGAGCACAGTTAGGCCTTGTTCCATGAGTTCGTGATTGTAACAAGTACTTGAAGACTTAATTTGCACGTGCACTGACACTGTAAATTAAGCATAGCCTATGGACATTTTTCATTTTTTTATAATTACTCTTATCCGCCAATAACTTTATTGAAGTTAGTTATAGTTTTTCGTGCGTTACTTTAAATAAGTATAGGAAGCTATCCATGTAGCGCATAATCGGAAAGACTGGACATTAAATTGGTTTCCAAGAATTTTTAAAAACTTTTAACTGCTCTCCACAGCAATTTAGTTTATGCCGATACGATGTCCTTTATTGGAGGTGTCGATACATACAAAGTAGAATACTATGGAAATGCAGGTTTTGCATCCTCATGTAGCCATCCCAGAACTTGGTATCCTAGAAAATCGTTAGGCGCTGATGGTGCAAGATACCAACTTGGCTTTTTTTTTCATCCGAAACTGACAAAATGGCCAAATAAACATTGAAGGAGTGACGAGTGTTGGTGATGCGTTGTGTCCTTGATGTCAGCGAGGCGACCCAGACCGGCCCGAGGAGGAGGTGCTGATGCGAGCGCTGCGGGACTTCAACGTGCCGAAGATCGTGACTGACGACGTGCCTGTGTTCATGGGGCTCATCGGCGACCTCTTCCCCGCCCTCGACGTGCCACGCAAGAGAGACCTGGAGTTCGAGCGCACCGTCAAGCAGGCCGCCTCCGACCTGCAGCTGCAACCCGAGGACAACTTCATACTGAAGGCAAGGCCCACTGTATACTACGACATTGCTTCCTTAACCTATGTTTAACTACATTGGATGATATCCACTGATTGATCTTTCGAGTTGTTGATCCATTCAACTGTGTCATAGTCACGGTCGTAGAAGAACAGGTCTGGACACTCGCCTATCTAACAATGTATTTTGCTTGACCCCCTTGTTGTTTGGCTGTAGTTCGTCAAGTTACCGAGAATGTCGTACTTTTTGGCGCTGTTTTCCGGGCGGTCGGACTCAAACTCCGTCCACTTTTTTCCGTTGTTAAATTTATAAAGTAAATAAAGATTGCTGGAGCCTTTCCTTAAATTTGTGAGCGAAGAAAGTATTTCATAAATTGATAAAAAAATTCCTTTTTGATAAATTGTTTATCTCAGTGGAAAGGAAGTGGGCGGAGTTTAGTCCGACCGCCGTAACATCAGCGCCAATAAAACACAATATTCTCGGTAACTTGGTGAACTACAGCCAAACAACAAGGGGGTCAAGTTTCCAGGCGAGTGTCCAGACCTGTTCTTCTACGACCGTGTATAATTTAATCAAACAAGTATTTGACTTAACATTTCTTCCTTCTATAACAGTTTACATAAATTTTAATACATTTCATTTTATACTGCAGGTAACTACTGTACAGTATTATACCCAACAAACTATATCACTTAATATTTCAGCCTACATTTTATTTGTGTGTTCGTGTTTACTCTAAAGTAACTGTGAATGATGGTATGAAGAAAGTAACTAACTAATATTCACTGGAATTGAGGTCGAAATCAAAGTAACTGCGTAGAAAGAGCACATTCTATGCTGTGGTATTTATGCCAGGCTTTTTAGGCTACGGTTAGAAAATTCACCATTTACACGGCACTGTTAGGTAAAAATACTTCACTCATTGGTTCCCTTTTCCATAATTTTGTCAAATTACACATAACTTATGCATTAGATACGCCAAAACGTGCGCTAGACAGTGAGGAAAAAGCATTTACGGGTGAATTATTGGTAGTATTTATATAAGTTGTTCTGTAAGTATATTGATTCATAGGTAGGAAGAGAGGAAGAGGAGAGATTCCTAACTGCTTGTACAGTGAGGTCTCGAGCACTGTGATGGATGATATTTTTTGGAACCATGGCGGGAAGCAAGGGCTGAGGAAGCGAGGTACCCCGAGTAAACCGACCCACGTCAACGTCCGCCACGTTTCTCGCTTGCAGAAACCCAGGGCGACTCCACCGGGAACAAAGCCGTACAGCCTTGGTGAGAGACGAGTGGTGTGACCACTTCACCAACACGATAACCCTACACTGCAATCATACATGTATGGTAGAGAGGTACTTGTCTGGTGGTGACAGCTGCAATGAGACGCTGGTGGCGATGTTGGCGTGTATGTCGTGGTACCGGTGGAGGTGGTGACACATGCCGGCGACATCTGCAGGTGGTGCAGCTGGAGGAACTACTGGAGGTGAGACACTCGGTGTTCCTGGTGGGTAACGCCGGCACGGGCAAGACGCAGGTCTGGAAGACCCTCTTCAGAACCTACCAGAACATGAAGCGCAAGCCGGTCTTCAACGACCTCAACCCTAAGGCAGTCACCAACGACGAGCTCTTTGGCATCATCAACCCAGCGACACGCGAGTGGAAGGACGGTGAGATTAGAAAATAGAGATAGGTGATCTAGTCCCGCCTTTTGATTTGTATTGTAATTTCCTAACTTGACCATACACTCCTTAGATTCTGTGCGCAGAATTTTTTTATTTTAATCTAGCCTTAACTAACTTAAAACTAAACGATCAGTCACAGAAGAAAGGTAAAGAAGGGTATATGTGTACTGTAGTAAGAGCATTTATTTAAGTTATAATGGACTGTGAGCTGCATTGTACTTGACATTGTGGCATCCCTACCCACCCGGGCGACATTGGCTCTTGTACGGCCACTCAGCCTACATTACATTCGAACCTTTCAATCAACTTAAATTTCGTATTACACGATTCAAAACATTAAAATAAATAATGACATATTTTCCAGTCAAATTATTAGATCGTAGTTGTAAACAAATTTTAAAATAATCAAAGGAAACTCTCAACAGCCAATTCAGATCATACCAAATTACTAAGAGCTAAATTATTTGACACTACAGTCACCTGTTGAATGCGTAAACAAGTAAACGTAATTATATATTAACTTGTTTGCTTTTAATGCATTGGTTTATTAACTTTTTGTGCGCACTGTGTATTATTTAGTTTCAGTTAACTTGTGAAGAGGCCAACGCTTAACAAATAGGTATTTAGAGCTGGTAGGGGAGGGTGACATGTGATAATTAGAAATAGTGACAGAATGAGGAGCGGGAGAAACGGGAGATCACTGAGAAAACGGCATACCCAGGCACCATTTCCACATAAGAAAATCCTTGTCGACTCCTTCGGTAATCGAACTCAGACCACTTTGGTAGGAAACTAGTGCTCTAGCCACTGCACCAACTGCGTCCCACTTCAGTTAACAAATAACTTACTGTAGCAATAGGTTTAAGAACTCCATACTCCTGTCAATGAAGACTGTTAAGTGGAGGGAAATATTCAAATAATATATCAATTTCACAGAACAGTAACTATATGTAGTGTTATGTGTACAGGTTTGTTTTCTGTGATAATGCGGGAACAAGCTAACTTGACCAGTGACCAGCCAAAGTGGATAGTTCTTGATGGTGACATCGACCCCATGTGGATAGAGTCATTGAACACAGTTATGGATGACAATAAGGTACGTTCACGATGTTGCAACTACGAGGATTGAACATATTTTCATATAAATGCGCTGTAAATATAGTACTGAGTTAAAGTCACGTCTGGGAAGTAGAGGTTATTTCAAATATCTGAAAGGCAGATTGCTGATGCGACTTCTCAATCCAGGTAAAAAAAAAAGATAAAGTTCAGCAGTATTGATGCGTACAATGGTTAACAGTCAAGTTTGCAGCTGATCAGGAAGCTAAGTTCTACATTAGGATTTCTTAAGTAAATAGAACACGCATTTAATCTTATTACTTTATAATATATTGATATAAACTGAGGGACAAGAATTGATTCAAACTTTTTTCTTAAGAATTCAAAATTCTCTCTTGACCAGAGTAGAGATATTGCATCTTAGTCCATATCAATGCTAATCTTTAGACATGGTGCAAAGATATATATAGGATATTATAAGAATAATTACATTTGTTTTTTAGTAAGTGCCCAGTCATCCAATAGCAGGCGCACGTAACTCGAATAAAGAAAACGATTCCTTCTCTTAGTTGCACAAATTTTGGAATCTACGATAATACAACTATTGAAATTAAAAATTTTGTTTACTTACCAAACAATACACTCGTATTACGCGATTTAAGTAAAAATACATCTCTTTTGTGTTTATAATAAATACAGGAAAATCAATGAATTTAAATTTTAATAATTTTCGTTTGAAACTGTTCGAAGTTTCAGACTATGTAATTCAGATTCAAACGATCTCAAATACGTTCGTGGAGAAAATAATTTTAATGAAATGTTATAGTGATATATCGATACAGAAAACTCAATCCACGTCTAAATATACTTTCTATCTACACGAAAAAAAAATGTTCTCTATGAATGGTGGTAACGCAGAACGTACTTCGAATTCCGTCGTTACGTTCGAACACCAATCTAAGTTGAGCAATTGGAAAGAAGAAAAAAAAAACACTTGTCTCGCGTTCGGAAGATCTACGCTCAGTTACTCGTCCTACAAACCTGACTTCTGTTTTCCAGAGTATTCCGAGTTCTCTTCAGGCGAATTATGAGGAATGGGTTCTTAATATTGACCGTCACCGATTTAGTTCCCCTTTCCCACATGTCCGTCAACCAAGGGTTTGCAATATTCTGCTGCCCGAGGGCTCGTTAACAACCAATAAATAAACAAAGTGAATAAATGGTAGTCCTATGTTGTAATGGCGATGTTCTGTGCAGATCCTGACTCTCGCCAGCAACGAACGCATCGCCCTGACGCCGTCGATGCGACTGTTGTTCGAGATATCGAACCTGCGCACTGCGACCCCAGCCACCGTGTCTCGCGCCGGCATCCTCTACATCAACCCTCAGGACCTCGGCTGGAATCCGTGAGTCATCTCTCAACTACGGAGGTTATACCATAACAGTTCTCTTACAAAAAATACGGCGCGCAGACGTAACGACCTGTGGTTTTCTGGGATGACAGGTTCCCTGCAATACGCAATCCTGATTTGCGGTTGCCTTTTCAGGAAGAAAATTGTTAAAAACGTGGCTTTCGTAAAGAGATTTACACAGATAAATACTTAAGTACTACGACTTAAGCAGTAGAACTTAAAAATTTTCCCATCACATGGATTTAAACCGAATCATACACAATTCAACTGTTTTGCCTTCTGCTTAAGTTCGGGAGATGAATATTAAGTTCAACCATTCACAGAAAAGGTACCTATGCCCATGATTTTATTCGTAATTCACCTGATAACCGCCAGTTTGATTCAATCTATAAAATATTTCAAAAGAAAATTATTTTACAAAACATTTTTAACTATAACTCTCCATATAATCAATACAGCAAAAAATACAATATTCAAAGTATGGTCCTATTTGATGTACTACTTAAGCAGTAACCTCGCAATTTCGTACGATTAATTTGTTCTACGTTACTACTTACTTCAAAAATGTACCTGTTACAGCTTAAGTTATTAATTGTGTAAACCCCTTAATTGTGATACACAAGTCTGTCGCCTATCAGTGTTACCAGATTTATTCTCAATTGGCTACCATGTACCAGTAAAGAGCGCAAGAGAGAGTGTGTGTGAGAGAGAACTAGAGAGTGAAAGAGAAAAATTAGGGGAGAAGGGTTGGTTAGGGCTTAGCAACGAGCTCTTGAACGCTTGTCACGACGAGACGAGATGATTATAGCGGAGCGACGGAATGGAACGGCGAGGGAAACGGATGTCTCCCGAGATAAAACGGCTGGATAACGGCAGCGTCCGCCAAGTTTTCCATATGCGAAAATCGGGAGCGAGCCTACCGGGAATCAAACCAAGACCGCAGTGCTGAGAGGCGATTGGCTGACCACTACACTTCTGCCGGTTGTATGGAAGTGTGCTTTCCCGGGCCATCGTGACTGGAGTTGTCAACATGAACAGTATGTTTTACTCAGTCCCCAAGCGCGAGCTTATTACTGGTTTCAGAGTATAATTGGGGGTCACGCTAGTGTTGGCCCACCACTGCAATTTGAGGTAGATTTCCAGTGGAGAGGTTCCTCGATTTTGCAGATTCGAAAACAGGGCAATCGTCTTACATAGGCTTTATCGATGTAGTACCTCCTCCCTTACCCACGCATCCCATCGTGATTCCATACTCGCATATCACCCTCATCCACTCACAAGATTTCACTGTTAAGCATTGGCCAAAAAATATCTATTCTTAACTCTAACATGTCCGCGTGAATTCACCGAATAATAAAGGTTGGTGTGGAGACTTTCATTGTGTTAAGCTATAAAGAGCAATATGTTATGTATTTCTGTTCTAATATTGTAATTCTTCCGACAACTGTCTTGACTGAAAAAGGAACATTCTGTGTTCTGTAGAAGGAGGCAAGTGCCTTGAGTGAGTGAGTGAGAGATTTGGTCAGCGCTTAACAACGAGGTCTTAAGCGCTGGTGAAGGGTGACATGAGGCGAGTATGGAACAGTGCCAGAATGAAAATAGGGAGGGGGACGGGAGATCCTCGAGAAAACCCGCCGACCAGCGGCATCGTCCGGCACGATTCCCACATGCGAAAATCCGGGGATCGACCCTGCCGGACCGCCTTGGTGGGAGGCGAATGGTCGGACCATTCGGCCACCGCGGCCCCTCCTTGTCTTAGGGACATTGAAAATTGTGGCAGTAGTCACAACATAATGGTATTATTTTGTCAGAATGACGTATCGTATAACAATTTACATGAATATTTTTTTACGTCGTTGACTACTCACCGTAAGGTAAACTTTCATGAAATTCGTTTTTAATAGCAGAAATAGCACATCTCCGATTTCTTCCGTGACTATGTAACTATACGTGAAGGACGTTGTTTATAGATACGTGACGACTTGGGTGGAGAAGAGGACGATTCAGTCGGAGAAGTCAAACCTGGTGATCTTGTTCGACAAGTACATCCCGCCATGTTTGGAGAACCTGCGCACACGCTTCAAGAAGATCACTCCCATCACGGAGATGGCTCACATACAGATGTTGTGCCACCTCCTGCACTGCCTTCTGACACCGGCCAACACGCCGCCAGGTGAGCAGCTCAACTGTACTCTACATGCTGTGCTCTACTGTACTGTATTTCTTAGTCATGAATAAAGCCACGATTTTGTGCCGAGAAGATATTTACACCACTTGGTTTCGATGCACATCTGCAGCTCTGCTTTAATGTCAGTGATTGGCTGTTTTAACTGTCATTCGTCTTGGAGTTCATGGGAATCAGCTGACAAAAATTATATTTATGTTTTCTTATTTGTTTCAATTATAGATTGCCCCAAGGAATGGCACGACATCTACTTCGTGTTCGCATGTGTGTGGGCATTCGGAGCAACTATGTTCCAAGATCAGGTAGACATACTTCGAGTACTGGTACACGGCTTTTTAAGGCAATTGTAAAAAAAACATGCATTTTAATAATTAAAAATTTGTGTTATTAGAAAATCCAATTTTGCTTGTCTGTAATTTTAACTTAGGAACGCATGGGTTGTTAGGGCATACATCTTAATTTGTTGCAAAAATTCCTAGTAATAAAACACTTCCCAGAACTATTTTTGAGAAAATTACTGAGATAATTACATCATATGTTATATAATGATAACTTAATATTTCACTAGTGAATTGATCGTTCTGATCCTACCTACCATTGTCGTACAGGCGATCGACTACCGGGTAGAGTTCACCAAGTGGTGGGTGAACGAGTTCAAGTCGGTCAAGTTCCCGCCTCAGGGCACAGTCTTCGACTACTACATCGACACAGAGACGAAGCAGTTCCTGCCCTGGACGGAGCGACTTCCCCGCTTCAACCTCGACCCTGACGTGCCCCTTCAGGTACGTCACGTCTTCCAGTTGACATGCTTAGTTTACTTCAAGGTTAGAGTCTTACGTACACATCTGCAACTCTGCTTCATGGTTGGTAGATAACATGAATTTGTGCAGAGGCCTCTCTCATTTCACTGTGCCAATCAGAATGTTATTAGTCATCCGGGGAAATTGCGGAATATGTTGACTGTTCGCTAAAACATATTGACATGGACCGGAAAATTTCACGGATTCGATTACCTACATGTTAGAATGCACTATACTATACATACTCAAGCCCCGAACATTTGTCCACCAGCTGCTACTCACTGGAACAACAAACAATGAACGAATAGGCGGAGCTTGAATATGCATAGGACAATGGATTCTGGCATGCGGGTCATTGAATCCACGAAATTTTCCGGCCCCTACATATTATTTTTGTATCAACATTGGTTGTCATTTATTTGAATCTCTGTTTCTATCTTCAACATGCCCAGTTAGAACAGTACAGCTTTAATACATAACATGTGTGATGTATGCCGTAACTTTTCGCGTGTGTTGTACATTGCATCATCCTTTAACAGTACGATAAATATAGCAGAATTTGTTGGTGACTATGTTGAATTTAAATATTTTTTCCATATTACAGTGTTTCTAAAAATAATGTTATTATGATACCACAAACATCCGATCATCGACCACGAAGCAGACCTGTAGATGTGCTCGTAAGAACTTAACGAATTGGGCCTAAGTTCTTTTTACATAAATCCAGTGGCTATACGTATTTCGTAGTTAAATGTTAAGTTTTAAAGTAGGCAGGGACCTTCCTATGTACGAAATTCTCGAGAGTGATCAAATTAAAACTTAAGTTAGTGATTTATAAAAGCTCACTGGCTGGAGTAGGGCACTGTTCACCAGTCATGTGACCAGGATACTGTTCAGGTTTTAAGATGGAACGAATGTAAAATAATTAATTGAATGAATTAATCAATTAAGATTAAATTCTGCTCGACACATTTTATTTATTGCATTTGGCGTTCGCACCATATTTTTCGAACGCTGTTTAAATTATATTACACATAAAGTTTCGTGATTGTTTCTTCGATATTTTAAACACCGGGCATTCAGTTTCATTTCGTTTTGACTTTGGTTTTGTTTAAATTTCAATTTCATCTCGCAACATGGCGACTTCGTCTGCTAACAGCCACCTAACCTGCTCGAGAGCATGGTAAGAGAGGGGTTTATTGAAAAACTGCTCTTTCGAACGTTTAGATGCGAGTGCTCTCTACTCTGGATACCATCTGCACAGTTGAAGCTGAGGTTTCGCCCTACCCAATCAACCCTCGCAAGCTTTTATCAACGTCTACACACCTGTCCTGAGAGAGTAAATACAGGCATAAGTGGGAGAAGGATGAGAGGTGTAAGCTACAATAAAGGATAATAAAACTGACATAACTATAAAGGAAATTTAAAATTAAATGTTATGACGTTTAGATTTCGCTAGATTATCAAAACAGTGAATGTGAAAACTTGTTTGTATTTTGGAGAAGTGAATACACAGTCTATAAAGGAGTCGTGGCTTTATTCGGCAATCTATAAGTTTTTCTTGGACAACTTACTAGACGCAAAATCTCGGTGGGATTTTGAACATTAGCTCAAAGTAGTATGCCGACCAATGGAAACATTTAAAAAAAAATAATAATTTACTTATTACTACGTGTTGTATGTTTTTAATCATGAAGTTGGTGGAACCTAAATAAGTCGTTTTAAAACATTATGTGTGTATATAACACCAAAAAATTTATTTCATTTGCTTGCAATTCAATATTACCGTACTTAGTTTAATTTATATATATATATATATATATATATATATATATATATATATATATATATATATATATATATGTCGATCTTCATTCGGTAATTCGCTGTCAATAGCACGAGGATTGAGGCAGCCACCATTAGTATTGAATTAAATGCAGTAACGGCCAGTGACTTTATTTTTCATGACAGTTTGATCTCAGAAGTTATCACGAACTACCTGTTCACATTGTTGGTAGTGCTTGTGGGCTGTTGACGCGGCGTTACCGGATGTCCGCAGGCGGTGATGGTGCACACTGCGGAGACGATCCGCATCCGGTTCTTCCTGGACCTGCTGATGGAGCAGCACCACCCGGTTATGTTGGTCGGTAACGCCGGGGTCGGCAAGACGGTGCTCGTCAACGACAAGTTGGCCAGCCTGCCGGAGAACTACGCCGTTGCCAACGTGCCCTTCAACTTCTACACCACCTCGGGTACGTGGCCAAGAGATATCAATGGTCATTAGCTTAGGATCCCGGTTGTTTATTTTAAAAAAAAATTGGCATCCGCTAGTTTCAGTGCCCTACGCGCAGATCTGCATTTGTACTGTTTGGTTATTGGTGTGTATTATGCGCTGACATGTCTCTCATTTGACTTTTTTTTTTTGTGTGTACTTCTTTCAGAGATGCTTCAGAAAATTTTGGAGAAACCTTTAGAGAAGAAAGCTGGAAGAAATTACGGACCACCTGGAAACAAAACACTGGTTTATTTCATTGACGACATGAATATGCCAGAGGTAATGTACCACACATGTCTTCCTTTACCAGTATCAATATGCTACCATAAAAAGTAGTTTTCTACCTAAAAAAATTCCTTAGTTCGCAGAGACACAATGTCCAGAATAATTACTCATTTAGTTAAATATATAATGTTTCGTAACGAAATTATACTTAAACATATGTCAGTAAAATACGATGTTCCTAGATACGATTGTCTATTTAAGCTGTCTGATAAATATCATCCTGTTTCCTATCAAGGAGTTGCAGAGCAAAGTGGTCATGTAGAAACCAGGTTAGAATTCAGGGGAAGGGAGACGATAAGTGAAATCCGCCACCTACTTTCCAGCCCAAAGCACCTACAATATAAATGTTGCAAAATTGGCCTTTACGTCAATATAATTGTTTTATTTGTGGATTTTTTGGCTACTAATGTGAGAAAAGTGCAGTCAGTAAGAAACAAATGCAGCCTCAGTTATGAATACTTTTTTATTCGTCCTCCCCGACCCCCTTGCTAAAATCCGTTGTGAAACATGATTGTGCTTGGGAGGATCTGAGTTCGATTGCCATCTTAGCCGTCTTAATTTCGGTCATCCGTGGTCCCTACAAAACCACTCCATACTAGGCTGAGGTCAGGGATGGTTATTTAAATAAAAACTGGCCGTAATTGCGTCCACTAATGTTTCTGATTTCATAAGCAACAGGTTGGGACTTATGATTTTGCTATCAACGAGACGTTAAGACCTTTTGGTACCAACACACATTTTTTTGTTCAGTGATGATAACGTTCAATTAAATCGGTTTAGAAATTTACAATCGTGGTTTTTTCATTGCTACAACTTCAGGAATAATTTATTTGGTGTGTAATTCGTGTTGGGTAAAATCGTTAACTATGGGAAGCCAATAATAATTATTTGTGCAGTACTAAATTAACTGGGAAATATATGGTATTGTCTCTTTATTTAATTTTAAAATTTCCTATAAAAATCGTTACTTACTGAACAATAGAGGTATTCTAAATTTTATTCTATAGTACTTATTTTGTGTGTAAGGCATTAAACAATATAAAAAAGGTATATTTGCCCTAAAAGTTCAAGCCCAAAGATTCAGTACGGTATGTGAAAAGAGGTGGTGATGTTAAGCTTTTAGTAGGAATTGTATAACTTACCTTGGTCGCGGACTGAGCAGTGGTCACATACACCTGGGTCGACGAGTAAAGCCAGTGACTAGGTGTGTGATGGTGATGTTGCAGGTGGACGCATATGGTACGGTGCAGCCTCACACGCTGATACGCCAGCACCTGGACTACAGCCACTGGTACGACCGCACCAAGCTGACACTCAAGGACATACACAAGTGCCAGTACATCGCCTGCATGAACCCTACTGCCGGCAGCTTCACCATCAACCCTCGTCTGCAGAGACACTTCTGCGTCTTCGCCGTCAGGTGACTGCCTCCTTCGCTTGGTACTTGAATCGCTTTCCCTTTAAAGTACGACGGTCGACGTTTCAATTATTTTTTCTTGTTCACCAGACATGCACCTAACTATTGGTGTAGGAAGGCCACCAGTCCGCTCTTTGTACTCTTCGTTACAAGTACGGTACGCGAAAGTGTAGAATGGCGTCGCTTACTGGTTTTCTCAAGTTCACTTTCTATGACTAACGCACTGTCAAAACGAAGTGATTAACTTGTCTCGCATGCACAAAAATAAGATTACTTTACTGTTTCAAGCTCCCTTGTCCTTTGGTTGCTTTAGGTGGTACAGAGTGAGGTGGCTCAACAGAGCCGACCCCCGTAGCTCGATTCCCGGGTTCAGGACTGGGTGTTTTGCGTTCGTCTTGTCTGTCTGCCACACACCAACGTCCAATTACGTCACACGAAGTTAAAAGTCACTGGGGATTATATGACTTAGAGCCACTTAAAGGGGGGAATGTTTGGTGTAGTGGCGGGGCGATAGCCTTGCCATTGTATCAAACATTTTACGAGAAAAAAAAAATAAATAAATTTAAAAAAAAAGTTTGTTAAGCGGCCGGCTTTGGTACGAGAGGCTCTGGGTTCCATTCCCAGCTCAGGCTAGGTATAAAATTTGTGTTTGTCCGTTTGAGTCATTTCAATTGTCAAGAGTCAATAAAACTGTCACAACTGGGGAATTGTCTAATAATAATGCTGTAAAGCGGGGGTGTTTGGCTCGTTGGCGATGTTAAGACCTCGCTAAGGAGCCTAACATTTTTGCAAAAAAAAAAAAAAAAAAAAAAAAAAACTGTAACACATTGGACTCGTATTCGGGAGGATCCGGGTACGCAATCCTGATTTCGGTTTTCCATGGTTTCCCAAAAATCTCTCCAGGTGAATGAATGATGAGATTGTTGCATAACAAAGATATGACGGTCTCTTCTCCCAGCTTCTGTCATTGTACCAAGTTGTGTATCAGAGTATCTAATGACCTCGTAGTCGACGAGACGTAAAACCCACTTACGTTACACACTTTAGATGGTATATTCACCGGAATTTTAGATTTATTTAGTTTTGTAATTATTTTTACTTCTCATCCATGTTTATTAATTTGACCATGGTTGATTGTATAATATATTTTAACAGATATATAACGCTGATGGGATCCTGTCACTAATTTGAATTGTGAGATTGGAATGCTTGAAAGACTTTTTTTTTAGTTCAATTGATCCAGTGCCACATGCTTAATGTTCACCGTGCCACTCCATACTCCATGTCATGATCGAACGTACAACAAATAAGAAACAAATTATGCTGCAGAACTTAAATAAATCCTAGATGGCCGCGGGTGTTCCACTTAGACCTAAGTTAGTTAAAATACTACTATGATGTGTTTCGTATGACTTCAGTAAATGTTGACTGTACGAACGGCACATATGGTATGCATTATGTAATGTCGGTGACATTAAAAGACAAATTTACTGCACCTACATTGAAATGGAATTCTTATGTTCATCATAGAACTCAAAATTATCCTAATGTTACATGACACGTTTACTACATACAAAAAGTATGTGCCCTTCAGAACTTTGATCATGTATTTAATTCATCCGAAGCAGATTGTATTCTAGTTCTTTAGTGATTTGTTTATTTAGGTAGTTTACTTAAGATAGGAATTACCAGTAAAAACTGAACCAAACCTTCTTGTGCCCGTCAGAAATAAGTCCCTCGGGCACTCAGAGGAATCGGGATCGAATCCCAACCACGATCGTCATGATTCCGGTTTTCCATAGTTGTTTTCCGAAACAGCCCCAGGTGGATATTGAGAATTTTTTTTCTTAACAGTGACCATTGTCGATTACTTATCTGATTTTTGTTCTGGTGTAAATTCGTGTACAACCGTCTCATCAGTTGTCGCCAATAATCGTCTCCGTGTCTAGTATTGATCAAGCATCCCTTCAGGGGTTGGATCCTGAGGGGGAGGGGGCAGAGGGGCCCAGGCCCCCTTGACTTTTATGTATAGTTTAGCATTAAAATATTTTTTTTTTTAAAGAATTATATATATATTTTAAATAACACCATCACGAACCTTAACAACTAAATTTTTCCGTGGGAAGGCCCCCGGGCTCCGCCCCCCCAACACCCCCGCCCCCGTTTTAGACACGGGTTGTCGGCATAGCTAAATTTTAGGACTTCCCCCTAATAAAGAAATGTAGAGCTGTATCCGCCCCTATATCCCTTATTAAAGTGGCTAATGTATAGAACCACTAATTTTTGTATAAAAAAAAAAAAAAAACTTTGCACTCTTTTGTATTAACGCCTTATGTGCATATCTGCTGCAGCTCCGTTTCGTGGTCAATGATAGGACGTTTTAACTCTGTTTCCAGAGATTATACCCGCAGATCACAGACCAGTGGTGTCTCAGTAGTATTATTCTGATTGGCACAGTCAAATGAGCGACGACTCTGTACGCACACATAAGTCAGTGAAACAAGTTGGTGTTAAATTATTTTCGCGAGAAATCAGTAGCTCTACTGATTGTTAAGTGTCTGATGTTGTAGCTTCCCAGGGGTGGAGAGCCTCAACACCATCTACCACTCGATCCTCAGCCAGCACCTCACCAACCCTGACTTCCGGCTGAGCCAGGCCATCCTGCGACTGTCCACCAACATCGTGGCGGCGTCCCTGTCTCTGCACCACAAGGTGTCGCAGGTCTTCCTGCCTACAGCCATCAAGTCCCACTATATCTTCAACCTGCGTGACTTCTCCAGCGTCTTCCAGGTACAAGCCCGTGACGTCACAGTACCCACATGGAGGTTCACCCTAGCCTCTAGGCGCAAGTCAAAGAACTAACGTGCTGTCATATCGCCGGTAACGCTTCTTTATGATACGTTCACTGGTAAACCCTCTCTCGTATGACGTAATATTTGACATCAAGGTGTTCCAACTCGCCTGTACATTTTTAAATATTCAGAATTGCCTAAGAATAACGGCAAAAACATCAATTTTCACAATTTTTGGTTGCGAGCAAGATGTGAGTCTGAGATCAGTAAACAATTAGTTTGTCTTCAATTATGATTACACGGACCAAAACAGCAAATAAATGTAAACAAATTGATCGTAAAACAACTGTTACCATATTCTCTGTTTAATACTTAGTTTTCATTTTAAATAATTTACATTGCATTTATGTTACCAAGACATTTAATTAAAACACGATTTTATGGAAACTTCTCACTAAGGCAATGGGTTCCTATTTCCACTGTTTTTATAACACAGATGTTTTGAAATTAGTTTTGCCATGTATCCTAATTATTTCTAAGCAAAACATGACGTGGTTTTGGCTACACCTAACATAATTTTCTTTAATCGATACTTAGCCAAAGTTATGTAATTGCCGCTTTATAAACTAGGTTACATAGGAAAACCGATTTTCAAAATACCTATGAAACGTTTTCAAAATATCTGCTTATTTTAATGATTAGAAAAATTAAAGCAGAAAAACAGTGTAAATAGGAACCGATGGTCTTATGGTGGCTACCAGCAGAGCTTCGACCGACACAAGTTTATTCCAAAACTACTCAACGTATAAACGCGTATATATAATTTTAAGGGCAGTCATGGATCTATAAAGCCCGTTTGCACGCATAACAATTAGTCAGAAATAAGCGAACATAAAATCAATAAATCTTGTAAACTACCCCCTTAACTACAGGGCCGTGGTTGGCACAGCAGTGTAGGCCCTCGACCAATGCGATATGCGTTGATGAATTCCCGGTAGTTTCGAACTGTCCATTGGTCAAACTACCAACATTGATGTTGCTAACGTAGGGGGAGATGAACGTTAACTCTGGCAACGATGTTACAGGGACTGTTGTTCAGCACTAACGAGTGCCTGACAGCGCCTACTGACCTGGTGCGACTATGGATGCACGAGACACTGCGCGTCTACAGCGACAAACTTGTCGACGAGAAAGACATCGAGGCCTTCAACAAGATACAGGCTGACATCGTCAAGAAGAGCTTCGAGGTATGTATCCTCTCGTCCGCAATACCTGTAGTTCAATATAATTATTTCATTTTCATTTTGAAATTCATAATTTAATGTTATTAAGGTTAACTCAGCTCTTAATTTTATTTTAATTTTTCTTTTGTTGTGAGTTTTACATTTTTTGCCTAATTTCACAGACATTCATAGAAATTACCCTACATTTTACCTGATTACAACAATTTTTTTTATCGATTATGACATACAGTTAGACTAATGTTATAATTTCAGAATAAAATCCCGTAGATAGGTTTACAATTAATTCGTTGAAGTTTTTTTACCAAAAGTGAACGTAAAGTTCTTAAGTGATTCATTTTTTTCTGTTCTGTTTTATTCACGTCCGCAACCATTTCTACATTATCATACACGTGGCCACAAAATGTCCTGTCGCTATGGTCCTCATAAAATTTTATGTATTGATTACAAAATACTTCTGTAGTCACCGCAAACCTTTACTGGACACAGCAAAAAAATTTTGTGGTCACCACAAAATTATTTGATGAGGTCCACAATAACAAAATATTTTATGGTGACCACAAAACATTTTTCGTTCGCAAGATGTCGCCTTTTAAAGTGAAGGCTCGTTAGGATCTGACACAATATATAGACAATTTTTTTGAAGATCCTACTATTTTCTCAATTACTTAAGTAAGTATTTATTATGGTCGCAGCGTGGATGCGCAGTTGCACTCTGCAATCTGAAACTTAAGGAAGAAAAAGTGTTATTGCTGTTGTCTTGTCTGTGCCCCTTGAAGAAGTTTTTCAATTGAAAGTGTGTGTTTATCGCTTTGTCATAGTAGGTTAATTACCAAGTGTGTCGTGAGTTGGTCCAAGCATTTATATAATCTGTAATTTTTTGTATCACTTATTTGTCTTTCACTTTAAATTTTAAATTCTTGACTCAATATGTCCTGTGATATTGCTGTTGTTTTGTTTATGTTCAGTTTATTGTCTCATGTGTGGCAAGGGATGAAGTCTATTTAATTCTTTGAGGTAATTACAGAAGAACATTTACATTATATTAAAAAAAAATAATACTAGTTATATTCAAATACAACAACGATTATCACATGGATTTGCCTGCACAGAAAAATTTTACTTTTACATTACAAAAATCTTTCATAACATGTTTCCATAACATTTTCTTGTAAGACTGCAAAGACTTTTTGTAAACTTTACTGGAAATGCTCTGTAATCGACACATATGTCGATGTACAAATTGTATATAGTCACAACGAATTTCTTGCGTAATTTACAACAATAGTTTGAGGAGCAACGGGAAAATTTTGGCAACCAGTTTCCAAGAATTATTTTGTTGTAAAAATACAAAATATTTTGTAAAACCCAACAGGTATCTAAAGTTGAGCTTGTTTTACCTCAAACGTACTGATAATAAATGAGTTAAATAAATTATTTGTTAATTTTAGAGAACTGCAATGCCCCGCAACATTATTGTTGTAGTGCCTTATTTATAGAACCACTGGTTTTGGTGACATTATTTTTGTGCTAACTTGTTTAATTGTTCTACGTACACATTTGCAGCTGTGCTTCATTGTTATTGGACAGCATGAATTTGTGCAGAGGAGTCGCTCATTTGACTTGACTGTGCTAGTCAGAATAATATTACTGAGACACCACACGTCTGTGGTTCAGCGGGTAGAATCCCTAGACGTAAAAACCGTCCATCTCTGACCACGAAACACAGCTGCGGATATGCACGTGATGCACTGGAACAAATTGGTGTAGAATTATTTTCACCAAAATCAGTGGCTTTGCGTAATTTTTTTGACATCACAGTTTGTAATGTTTTCCTAGTAAAGTACTTTTTTTTTTTAGTACTGTACTGTTGTGGACACACGCCATTGCAATATTATGTCGTCCCAGAAATCTAACATGAGACCAAAAGTTACACTTTTACTTCGCCTAAAGACGGGAGCAGATGTCAGCTCCCGAAACGTCGTGAAAAGTCGGTCTTTGGAAATCAACTGATATCTACTAGTCTGTTGTCTGTGACGTCGTTGTTATCCTGTCCTGTGTCCATTATTGTCTTCATCCCAGTATTGTCTGTGCTGTCTTAATTATGGTGTCTTGTGTTTTACAGATTATTTTGTTTTGTGCTTCAACTTTTATTTTCGGATGTTAATTTTATTTTTATTTATTTGTTGTTAACTAATTCCTTATGGGATCTGTCCTGTTCTGTTGCTTTGGTTTATGAATGTTTGACTACAGCCGAACTAGCCAACTACGCTTGTTTTATGTTTTTTTCGTTTTTCGTTGTTTGTTTTTCTTAGCCTCGTATTAGATTTCTGGGACGACATAATATTTCAACGGCGTATGTCCACATTAGTACAGTACGTTATTCTGTCTCACTGCAAGAAACATCCAAAGACATTACTTTGTCCCCACTGTGTACAGGAGCTAGACGAGTCGATAGTGATGGAGAAGCCAATCATCTACTGTCACTTTGCGCTGGGGATAGGAGAGCCCAAGTACATGCCTATCAAGGACTGGAATGTTCTCACCAACTTGCTGCAGGACGCCCTGGTCAGCTACAACGACCTGGTGGCTGCCATGAACCTTGTCCTCTTCGAAGACGCCATGATGCACGTCTGCAGGTACGCGTAGAGTAACTTCTTGCTGGAAGATTGCCACACCTGCTGGTATGGTAAGGGCGATAGATAGACGCACGTTAGATACACAAACAACCTCTACGCGCAAGACACTAAACTGGCGCTTAATCTTTCCGTTGTCACCACTTTAAGACTTCGACAGTGTCTGCTGGTTTGAATATCCTGTAACAGAATTTTCTCGTTAACAATAGCGTTGAATATGCCCGTTTTGTATTATTCATGGTTACGTAATGAACAATATTATCACAGAAAGCAGAAATTACCAATCCCAAACGAAAACACTCTCAAAGACCATTCGTACGCAGCCAAAACAAGTAATTTTTTTCACTAATGTTAAATTAAATATTAACGACAGAAGAGCTGGGCACCGTTTGACGGCCTAAGCAGACAGGGTTGTTAAAAGAGATGCATTTCTGTGGGGTAGTTAGTTGTAGGTCGTGATGCATGTCAAGGAGAATTTTTTTTTCAAAATCTCATTCTCCTGTATAATTCTTGTACGTGCGAGCACATATTTAACAGTACTTTTAATTTAGTTAAAATACTAACACAACTTTAAGTATAGGGCACAATACTGTTCTATTTTCAGATAAATTAAGCCTTCAAAAGACTGACCAACGGATCGGTACATTTCATTAATGTTTACGTTCATTGTAACGCTTACTCTACTTAAGCTTTAAATAGTTTTAATTTTGTTAAACTTTCCTGAATTATGAAGTAAAGTTAGTCAGATATGGTCTCACACAAGTGCACAACATATTTTTAACTGCAACCTCATTGTCTAAGTGTACATTGGCAACTTTCGCCAAATGGTTCGTCGAACGTATTGTCTATTGAAGGTAATTTTAGATGTATATTTGTCACGTCAACAGCGAGGTCATTAGAGACGGTTACACAGACCACGCAGGAAAGGAATCGGCTATGGCCTGTATTAAGATACTATCCCACTGTAGAGAGCGCGAGTAACCATGGGTATTCGAAATCAGAATAGCCAAATACCGGAAATAGAACTCGGTTCCTTCTGAATGCGAGTACAACATGTCACCGTTGCTCCACTTAAGTCGGTATATTCACAGAGTGAGCTCTTTTGAAACTCTATTTTTTTTCAACCAATTTCTACCGTTTTAGCACTTACTTGTAAAAAACACAGCAAGGCGTATGATAAACATTCTATACAGGGTGTATCAGTACAGCGGTTACAAACTTTCAGGAGAGATAGAGTACTTTGAGACGACGGGAAATCACATAGCAATGCATGGTTGGAACACTTTACTGCGACACAAAACACAATAAAGAAAGGACACGAACAAGAGGAGAAAACATGATTATTAATCCTAATACAGTTAAATTCTGGGAAGTCTTTGGTTGGTGATGACGAACCATGTCTCTTTATGATATTTTTGTTAGTTTTTTGCTGTATTAAGAATAATAAACATATTTCTCCTCTTGTTCGTGTACTTTCTTTCTTGTTTTGTGTCGTCACTACCCGGCCAGGACTGACTATGCATCGCTACGTGATTTCCCATCGTCTCAAAGTACTCTATCTCTCCTGAAAGTTTGTAACCGCTGTACTGAGAAATCCTGTATTGATTCACCAATACTGAAAAGTCGATGTCTGATACTATAATAAAGTACAGCTTACATGTATGATTATCATTATTGCTAGCACAGCATACAGCTACCATTTGACGTAAAATTTACACCTAAACTGATAGTCCTTGTGTTAATATTGACTAGTTAAATGTGTCGATGTTTCAGGATAAACAGAATCTTGGAGTCTCCTCGAGGAAGCGCACTGCTTGTGGGCGTGGGCGGATCTGGGAAGCAGTCACTGTCAAGGCTTGCAGCCTTCATATCCAGCCTGGAGGTGGTGCAGATACAGCTGAGGAAGGGCTACGGTATACCTGATCTCAAGGTAAATACGTTATTCCGTAGACGCGAGAACAGAAAACAGGTGTGCCTATCGCAGTCACCAGTGTTTGTTGTTACGTTCACCATGATGGTCAAGGTTTCATTCTCGGTGTGGTCGCTTCCAGTCTTGGAAACTTCGAAGATGCTCCTATTATTCCCAGGATTTTAGGTGGTGTAGTGTTATCACACACTTACAAAGTAACTCAAGTTTCCGGTACCAAAAATGAACTTACGTTAGCGCACTGCAGTCAGAGACGGATCTAGGCTTTCGATCTCCCAAGGCAAGATCTGCTCCCCTCCTCTTTCCCCTCATCTTCTTTCCAACAGTCCAATCAACCCAACAGTTATAATCGTATCTTGCATACGTTGTTTTGCGCTCGCGTAAATAATATTATTAAATTTTAGTAGAAGTACATAAAACCTGTACTTTCTAACTACCACTAGCAGTGATTTAATTGTGCAGTCTACTTATTATTACTATATTTATAACATATGGCGTTCAAGGTGAATAAAAATACGAAACTAGTAAAAGTATGAATGTTGGTAGATATTGTACCTTTTTCACACTCATTTACATTTCATTCCTAAGTAAAAATTTTCGGCAACACCAACCCCCTCCCCCCCCCCGGGCTAGATCCGGCCCTGACTGCAGTGTAGAAGAATCGAGTGATGGGAGGCTGCGGTAGATGTGACACGACACTGGGGTGCTTGCAGAACGAGTTGTCGGGTCTGTACCTGAAGGCGGGTCTGAAGAACGTGGGCATCATGTTCCTGATGACGGACGCGCAGGTGCCGAGCGAGCACTTCCTTGTTCTCATCAACGACCTTCTGTCGACTGGCGAGGTGCCGGATCTCTTCCCCGACGACACCGTCGAGAACATCCTTGCTGGAGTCCGCAATGAGGTACGTCCCATATTGCCTTACTTATTCACTCATTAACCGAGTGCTCTGCACCGAAAAGTTCAGTTTATAATTGTACCTCACACTGTCCAACTCTTACACTTTAAAGTAAAAGTAATTTCCCATAAATGAAATTTTTTTTGGTTCCATAGATTTCGTACAAGCCCATGTCAAAGAAGTGATTATACTTTTTTTGCTACTTGCCCAAAGCTAAAACTATTCAGACGATACAAATGAAATAAATTTCGGCAGAAGTAAATGTATTATCCTACAGAATGGCCCTCCATTTTTTAACGTGAAATATTGGTACATTTAAGATTTTTTTAAAATTCAAACAATTTTAAACGTGTCGTATCCGATTATTTCATTCAACGCTTTTTTTTTATATCCTGGGAAAGAAAAATTGTGACATTTGCGATTATACAACGTAACTTCTATTTACCTTGCGTTACAGTAGAGACATGGTAGCTGTAATTTGAATGTTCATTTGTACTGCAATCAGAAAAATAATTTAAGACTGTAATAAAAACTTTGGAGGGTTTGTGGGATAAATATAACCAACCACGCTCATACAATAGAGCAAAGTAAATAGAATTTGCGATATGATCGCAAATTCCACATTTTTCCTCTCAGAATTTCATAAAGGCGAAAAATATATCAATCCAATGTGGCAACTGTAACGGAAAGACCAAGGCGGATTCCTGTGGCAGTTCTCGTCAGCTTGTAAAGTTGCGAGTGTGTTGTTGCAGGTGAAAGGTGCTGGCCTGGCAGACACGAGGGAGAACTGCTGGAAGTTCTTCATAGACCGAGTGCGACGTCAGCTCAAAGTAGTGCTGTGCTTCTCCCCTGTGGGATCTACTCTGCGAGTGCGAGCCCGCAAGTTCCCCGCCATCATCAACGGCACATCCATCAACTGGTTCCACGAGTGGCCGCAAGAGGCGCTTATATCCGTCTCCAAGCGCTTCCTGGGCGAGCTGAACGTCTTGCCTGTAAGCCACGCCACTTATTACTCTTCAGCCTAAGGCCGCCACGCTAGATAGTTATTTTTCACATTAGTGTGAAAAAAAAACTGAACATTTTTAAAATGTAATACTTTGTATAAATTCAAGAGTAAGAACATTCATATGATGCAGGTAAAATATGAAACCATTCGTTTGCAAAAAAAAAAAAAAAAAAAATATATATATATATATATATATATATATATATATATATATATATATATATATATATATATATATATATATATATATTTAGGCCTATACACGTATTGCTTGATTTTAGTTTATTTTCATTAAAATAATGTTTTACGCAAATATAAAAAAAACAGAGAAAATTGAGAAAATTCATTCAGGGGACACTCACCTGACATTTTAATATTTTTTGTTATTTATGTATGTGTTGACTACTACCAGTTCAGCTTGTTTTTCTTGATTCACTCTTGGTATCCTTGAGACTACATAGCACTTCAATGGCCTATGTTCACAATATTTGCACTAAATCATTTACCGCTTCTCCCCCAACCACTGCAAGAATATTTTAATACATTACTGAGCGAGTTTACGTAACAGTTACACGTTGGACTCATATTCAGAGGACCCGGGTTCGATCCCCGGTTCCGGCCATCCTGATTTCGGATTTTCAATGGTTTCCCAAAATTGCTCCAGGAGAATGCTGGGATGCTTCCTTAACAAAGGCCATGGCCGACTCCTCTCCCAGCTGCTGTCATTGTACCCAGTTGTGTGTCACTCTCTCTAACGACCTCGCTGTCCACTACAATTAAAGTCCACTTGCCTTACATTTCAAATACGTTATATTATTTTGCTGTAGACTAATTATTATTTCACTGTGTAAGTATTGGTTGATGTGTGTGTTATAGGAGTGCTACCACGACTCGGCTGCCAACTTCATGGCGTACGTACACACGTCAGTCAACACAATGTCGAAGGTCTACCTGCAGAACGAGAGGAGATACAACTACACGACGCCCAAGTCCTACCTGGAGCAGATAAGCCTCTACTCCAAGCTGCTGAGGCAGAAGACCGCAGAGCTGGACGGGAAGGTGGAGCGTCTAGAGAACGGTCTTGAGAAGCTCAAGAGCACCGCAGAGCAGGTATGACAACATTCACTAGCCACTGTTGCTACCACAGCCCGGACCTAGACAATTTCTCCAGGGTGTGTGCGTATGTATACACAGGATGAGTCGGGATTGACAGTGTTAAGTTTGACTGCTGGCAGCTTACAGTCGAAAATGTGTTTTTAATGTATCCGTAATTTGATTACTGTGGGACTAATGGCACCCGAAAATTTTTCTATGAATTTTATTTCTATAAATAAAATGAAAACATTACTTGCTCTTTCACTGTTTTGACACTATTCAGAGTATCGTTCCGTAACATCAAGTGATACGTATTTAAAATGTTTGAATTTAACTGTCGAATTTAAGAGTATCATTACTTCCAAAAAATCCACTTTACGGAAAAATTTATAAATCGTTTTTGACTTATTTTTGCATAAGTTATCATCATGCAACATATTCACACAGTCTTGACTAATGCTAAACACACACACACATATATATATTTTTTTGGCTTAACGGTGTAATGCGATACAGTGATGGCAGAGCTAAAAGACCTTGTGGATTATATTACCTTGAGTGATGCCACAATAACCACATGCACGCCGCGATAATCGGAGAGCAGTGTAAGCTGATATAGCGGTGGCAATAACAAAGAGGTTCGACGTACATTGTGCCGCCCATGTTCGGTGGCGGGTCCACCTGCGCCCAATATCGGATAACAGAAGGAGACGTCGTGGTCTAGAGTATTCCTGTTCATGCTCTATCTTGCGGGATGGTGCTTGACCCTGATGCGACACCTTTCCAGGATGTTTGAGATCAAAGACTTGTCGAGAGAATTCGAGACTTTAGAGTGAGTATATAAAATAGCTGCGGCACAGGCAAGAGAGTATTTGGTTGGCAGGTGCCTGGTGTGAGTTAAAGTGATAGTGATGAGTGGTGAGAAGTATTGGGTTGCGACAAGTGTTCGAGGGTGTCCGGCGAGTTGGACCGCGGCAGAGCGAAGAAGGTGTTTCTGGCCCACAAAAGGTTCATCGGTGCTTGTTCATCGGGTCCACCATTGTGAGTGAATAGAAAGACTTTCCATGTACAGAGATATTATATAGATTTATTATTTATATTTTATAACCTGAATGTAAATAGTAGTTAGTTGTTTGACATCTATTGTGATTAATCATCATAGACATAGGTTTTTATGCATAGATAGTTGTAAATAAACTAGGTTAGCTTTATTAATTTTGTTTCTTTTACCAAAGACCTCCATCCCCAAACGTACCTAGCCCCAACTTGCAACTATATTATGTATATGTGTATATATGCGCACTCCATTTTTTATTTTAAAATAAAAACTCTTAGTAGTTCCGTGTATTTATTTATTTAGGTGGAATATGCTATTCGTTACTAACTGTAATTTCATCTATTTATATGTAATTTCATCCTTACATCGTTTAAGGCAAAATTTCGTTCATTTTGTTGAAATAATGGTTGCAGTAATTTAAAGCCATGAAACTGGGTCATTAACAAGTGTATTTATGTGTATGCATATAGTTGTCACATTTATCTACCGCAATTTTTCACAAGGAATTTTCGCTTTGGCTTAAGTTGATTTATATTGCAGGTTAGGATGCTCAATGCCATTAGTTTAGCTAGGGATAATTCCCACCACTAGTTGCGCTGCGGTCGATAGCGGGTCAACTTTATGCTGGCGCTTAAGGACACGTTAAACCAAACTGCCTGCCATCCTCTGTTAATCATGTGTGTATATTTATACAAGATGGGATATTACAGCTATTCTTTCAGATATTGACATATTTTTAAAAAAAATAATTGATACTTTCTGAACACGCTCAACAGGTGGACGACCTGAAAGCCAAGCTGGCGATCCAGGAAGTGGAGCTACAGCAGAAGAACGAAGCCGCCGACGCCCTCATTGCTATCGTCAGAGTAGAGACGGAAAAAGTCTCGAAAGAGAAAGCTTTTGGTAAGAAATTCTCGTCGCGTCCGAATAACTTTTGTTCCCGTAAAAGAGTAATAAAATCTTGATTATTTGCCTTAAAGTTACCTGTTTGGTTTACGGATAAAAACAATTTGTTGCTATCTTCTGGAATGTATTAAAATATATGCAATTAAGCACATCATTCTCAGACTGTACTATATGAAATGTGACAGAATGTACACGTTAATCGATTTAAGTGGACAGTAACTATTTTCTAAATATTTATTAGATTGTAAATTATTTTTATTGTGACACGAATTATTGGGCAGAAATTGGTCAGTCGTGAGAAAATAAGTACTCTAGAAATTAAAAAAAAAAAAAACACAGAGCCACGTTATATTACTAACTTTTCTAAGAAGTCATTACTCATTTGTTGAGAAGTCACAAAAAAAACCTTCCTTCTACGGAAGTTCTGCACACCGCTCAGAGGTATGCGGTAGGGAGCCCCTATTGACCCTGTGGCCTTGACCATTGGCGAGGATGACATGACGTTAGCATGGAGTGGCAATGTCAACCGCGTTACCCACCTATAAAGGTGATGGTTGCGGCCCAGCCTGGAGTGGAATTCGAATCACTGTGGTGATAGGCGAGTAGAGATTCCTAAAAAATAAATAAAATAAAATTGTACGAGGAGGGCACCCGAGAACCTGGAGTATCGTATCCCAGATGTAGACTTACTATTGGGAGGTTGTAGGCAAGTGCTTGCGCCTGAAGCATATCGTGGAATAAGACCCTACGATGGAGAGGTGCCCAAATGAAAAGCGTGGAGGAAAAGGGAGATCTCCGAGAAAGCCCGCCGACCAGTGGCATTGTCCGGCACGGTTCCCAAATGCAAAATTCCGGGGGACTGACCCCACCGGGAATCGAACCCCGATCGCCTTGATATGAGGTGAGTGCTCTAACCACTGTACCAAATCCAGCCCAAAGAGGAAAGAAATACTGGACTGCAGGCTTATTCCAACGAGACAAGTTGGTGCTGCGTTCTCATGGTTGGGCGAGTAAACAGCTTCGTACAGCCCACTCTTCTTTATTACAGACTCTATTTTTCCTATGCTTTTTTTTAAATTTTGAAACAGAAATTTATTAACGTAGGTATTGTTGCAGAAAACTTTTAGCAGGTTTAGTAAAACTTCAACTCGACTTTGGCACGTTCTACTGGCTCGGCAAGAAACCAGTAAAAATGTTGCCGCATGCTCGACAATGGTGTTGGCGCATAACTGTCCAGTATTCACATATAAAGACTGTGGTCCGGCCACTAAACATTAACGCTCAGCCAGGAGACCGAAACATGGATTTCAGTTTGTATGAATTCAAATGCTATGGGTCATCGCCAAAGTTCCACCCAGCCGTAGAAAGATAAGGAGAAGCGCGAGTTGGCATGGGTCGCTGAGAATTGACGAATAACTCGGCCCGCTCCTGGCAGATGGGATGTTGTTCGTGCTGTCGGGGGTGTTTAAATACCACAAGCATAGTAGACATGGGGGATTTTTAAAAAGGTAATCTCATCGGGAAATTGCTAAATGTTATAATTGAATGGCTCACACAATGATGTAACCAACAAAATGCAAATATTTTAGTGAATTGAATAATTTTTTTTCTAGTTGCTATGATGAACTGATTATCATTTACTTTCACACTCACAGTGTTTACAACTCTTTTTACAAGAAACACACGTACAATAGGACAAATGCAAATGTTTCCAACATTTTACTCATTATTACCAAACATGTTTGTTGCAACGTTGTTCTCGTGAGCTATTCAACTATTATTCTCGAAATAAATCTCTCCTGAAATTACCTGACGACCGGGGATAGGCTGATAATTTTTCTTGTACGTGGCTTTGCAGTAAACCATCGAGGCTATGTAGAGAGAGCAAGTGTATGTGTGTGTGTACAGCGGACGAGGAGGAGACGAAGGTGGGGCTGATAGCAGAGGAGGTAACCAAGAAGCAGCAAGACTGCGAGGAGGACCTGGCCAAGGCAGAACCTGCACTTACAGCAGCCCAAGAGGCCCTCAACACTCTCAACAAGGTCAGTCACAACCATCTGCTTCAACACACAAACTGATCTTATACAGAAAAGAACATTGCACCAACTTGTTTCAATACCTGAGGTGCACATCTGTTGCTGGTAGAGACGTCTCTCATATGACTGTGCCAATCAGAACTAAGTTACTGCGACACCTCACGCCTGTGATTAGCGGGCAGAACCGCAAGACGCTGAGGGTTGAAATAATCCAATCACTGACCACGAAACAGAGCTGCAGATGTGCTCATAAGTCAATGGAACAATAAGCTGGGGCATTACCATGGAATCCGTGTACATGAGTGTCGCTGTAGAAAGTTATTTGCAACCATGCCATACCGATGTATAGGAGTGTTAAATAATTATGTATCGTGAGTGAGTGAAGAAGTTTAGGTGAGCGCTTAAGATCGATGTTCTTAGCATTGGTGAGGGGTGATTGAGGTGAGTATGGATCAGCGCCGGAATGAATGGGCGGGGGAACGGGAGATCCCCGATAAATCCCACCGACCAGAGGCATCGTCCGGCACGATTCCCACATGCGAAAATACGGGGACCGACCCCGCCGGGAATCGAACCTGGATCGCCTTGGTGGGAGGCGAGAGGTCTGACCCCTCGGCCACCGCGGACCTAATTAGGTATGGTAAAATTGTTACCCATACAACAATGAAAGCGTTCCCATATGTTCTTAGAAAGCTGTCACATATATACTGATGTTATCAGGCCTGTACAGTTACAGTGCAAAACATTTGATTTCTGTACAAGCTAAAGTAATATAAATGTTCCAAACAGTTTCTGAATGTATTACTACCGTTACTAGTTAGAGAGTTTTTATGACAGCGGTTAAGCGAACACTTTCGACGACCGTCTTATCAAGAGTAGCAATTGAAAGTTTATTCATTGTGACCTGAGATGTTTACTGTTCTATACTGTCTATACACTTAGAATATTACTTAGGGCAATTTGTGAAAAATAGAAAGTGGCAGAAAAAAACAACTGGCTGTGAAGGAATAAAAATCAGTTCTTCAAATGTGCTTACTTTGTTGCGAACTGCCACACAGGATGACATTCAACAAGTGTTACAACAAAACCCGGGTGGTAGATGAGATGTAATGTAAATGATGTCCGGAAATACGTCCTTATACCCATATCAATAAAAAGCGACGGTAGGCAACCTAGCGGAAAAAGAGACGACAGATTTTAACAAAGATGCATGCGTATCAGAGTTTGCTATTGATAGCAACGTCGCAAGTGTAATTATGCAGTGGACACGAGCAGCGAAACAGCGTCAAACTAAGTCATGCAAACAAAACCACTTAACCAAGCTAAGCAAGTGATATTTACACTATCAGGTTATAGCTAGGGTGCTTACTACCCATATTCATTGGTATCCCCATTTTCGTGTTTAAGAAAATATTTTTGGACATGAGTATCTGAATTAAAAAATCTTACATTTTGTCACATCTACCACCCTTGTCCTTTTGTAACACTTTGTCGATGCCAGCGTGTAGTGTCGTGCAAGGACAGAAAGTGTAGACGGGTGTATGTGTGTGTTCATGCAGGCGAACCTGACGGAGCTCAAGTCGTTCGGCTCGCCTCCAGGTGTGGTGACTAATGTAACTGCTGCTGTTATGGTGCTGATGGCGCCCAACGGAAAGATACCCAAGGACCGTAGCTGGAAGGCGGCCAAGGTTAGAGCCACTATCCGGACCCAGGGTTCAAGCACCCAGCTCTTACCATTTACATTTTCATTTCTGTTATCATCACTTGTTCTGGCATTCAAAGAGCTCCACATACCAAGCTTGTTGTCGTTGCTTTTAAATGGGAAATCAGAATTCAAACTACTTACTTATCAACAGAACAATTTTGAAAATAACTTCATTAAACTAAAAACGCTCTACGTAAAATTACTGGAGGAATAAATATATGTGAGAATTTAGTTAGTTTATAATATTTATGATTTAGGGAGTTGAATTTGTTCTAGGACAAAGGCACTTTTGTCTCTTATTTAACTCCACACTCCCTAATTTCAAAATACGTAATACTTTTAAATTTTTCACTTTTTATATTATTAAATACAATTGGCAATGATGATGTCCGAAACTAAAATTGTTCATGTTTAACCTACTTGACTAAGTTACGTTGATTGGCATGGCTTTGATATGATCAAAATATCAGTAACTTATTGCAAGTTTTTCGCCGTTCAAAGAGTTAGATAATTTAGTCAAAAATTTCAGTTTAATAAACGATTGTTACTTTTTCGTTTTTTCAAGTCTGTCAGGCCAAATAATAGTTTTTCTTTTTATTTTATATCCAAGCCCATTGTGGACAGTCTATTTTACTTGTGCTACGTAATTCATCACGATTAAGTCACGTAAACTGTGAGAGATTCTTTAAATAATAAAATCGGCAGGCGTTTTCAATAGTAAAGCAATATATAATGGACTAGTGGTCATTGATGACACTAACATACGTTGGGAAGAAATGTTTGTTCTTTGTCACAAAGAAAATGATGAGTTGTAAGGTAATGTTTGTCCTATGCCACGAAGATAATGATGGCCAAAGTGGACACGTTTCTGGACTGTTTGATCAACTACGACAAGGAGAACATCCACCCTGAGATCATCAAAGCCATCCAGCCATACCTAAAGGACCCGGAGTTTGAGCCGGAGTTTGTGCGCAGCAAGTCCGGGGCTGCCGCAGGTACGTCAACATAACCAATAAATATTTTATAAAACATCAAGCCCAGTACACCTGCTTTGTGTATGTATTACAATTATTATAATACAACTCAATTTCTTTTTACAAAATTATAACGCGTCTGTTTAAAGTTACCTAGATAGAACTATCAAAAGCAATTGATGCCAATACAACATAAGATATATACAGAATGTCTATAAATAACCGTAAAAGAAGTCCGCCACACAAATCCTGGCACAAATTGGAGACGAAAATGTTGGTGGCAAAATGTTGGTCAAGGACATTTTTGTGCAAAATGTGGCAACATAGCACTGTAATTAGTCCCCTCGTGCGCTCCACAGATATCATACTTATCTTAGTACTACTGTTCTGACCTGCGGGCGCAGGTTGAAATACCGAGGAATCCAAACATGATCCTACGTCTAATTGACGTAAAAAAAAAATACCTGAATGTGGAGAGCAGGCGGGGACTTTCTTTGTGCAGTGTTGCAACGTTGTGCACGTAAAATGCCGTCATACAACATTTTACCACTTACGTTCTCATCTCCTTTAGCCCAGGATTGGCGTGGTGGGTTTGTTATGTGATGTTTATGGATATAGTTTGTAGCATAACTGAAACAAGTAATAATTTGTATTCAAATTAATCACAAACTAAAACTGCTTTCTATTACATCAACAAAAATGGAATTGTGTTACTAACCAAAACTACTGAGCAGTTTCCGATAAATGTTTGGTTTTTCATGAAGGTGTTTATTATATCAATTCTGCAGTGTATTTAATAACATAAACCTACTTACTTTGACAAATTACATCTTTAGTGCTACGTGTTCCTAAGGTTCGTGTCGCAGTACCACTGCAAATTACTCCAGCTTACACACAGTAAGTACACACTGCTGATGTTCGTTGAATCTGTTCCTTGTATTACTAATCATATTATTTAGAAAGTTTTACAGTACTATTTCCCTGATTCGTTTCTATAAATTAAATAGATAACCTATTTATATGCTATCAAGTTTACTTGTACTCAAATAAATTCTTATTTAACTAACGGTTTCTCACACCTTAGGACTGTCTTGTGACTATAATAGCTTTCCGTTATGATATTAATATTCATCCTGACTTCAAACAAGTAACAATACGGACTTATGATAAATGCTGCTACAGTTTCAGAGTTTCAGTAGGAATAGTCACTTTTTCTTCGAGTACGCCTACCCGTCATCGCTAATATTGATAGTAAGCGAACGAATTATGTTGGAAAATCTGTCGCAGATTTCACACAAATTGAAATTAATGCTTATCGGATACATTATTTTAGTAAGGTATAAACATAACAGACGTTGAACTAGTCAGAAATACTGCAATAGTACAATTCAAAATATTTTATTGTTTATTTATTCGTACTTCCACTTTATGTTTTGAAAACCGTAGGAGTGTTTTGCAGAACTCTTCCCGGCACTAAAGTAGGGAACATAAATACATAGCCAAGTATGTTGTCTAAATTAATTGATAAACAAGCTATGTGTGAGACTATACTAGTATTGACGTAAATTCCGAGCACTAATATTTACTCATAAATTGTACATAAGTAATAAGGTGATTCTATGGCACGGTTCAAAAGAGAAACAACCCAAAAAATTAAATTTCTTGAGTAAATTACACCAATAATTTCACAAAAGCACACTCTATCCCACTGTAAAAAACCATCACGTAATTTTACTTTTTTGAATAATATAGCACTTTATGCTGTTTAACTGTAGGGAAGTAGTATTTTATTTTATTTATTTATTCATTGTGGTAATTTCACCAAAAGTATGCTATAAACTTTTAACCACCTTAAATAGCTGCCTATGTGCTTCCAATCCTTACATCATCTACCAAATATGTTAATTACCCACACTATAAAGCAAAACACAAACATTTCAATTACGTTTTACTCAAAACAAAGATTTGTTTAGTGGTTTCTCTTTTAATTTGGGCAAACGATAGAGCCCCTTTTGGCGAAAAGAATTTAGCACCAACTTGCTTCAATCTACAGTTCTGCATCAAGGTCAGTTAATGAATGTTTTTAACTCTCGGCGTCTAGGGAGTCTACCCGCAAATCACAGACGTGTGGTCGCAGAATATTTACGAATTCAGAAGTGAAACAGCCGATAGGACTGCGAACTCAGTCACGCACGCCAGCAAAATGGCTTCCCTGTCCAGAAACATGGCGGAAACGCCTACCGCCAATCAACGTAAGGCAGCTGTCCTGCTTGCTGGCAGCCAGGCCGATAGGAAACCTGGCCGTAACATGCAGTAGCCAAACATACACGGGGCTGGATCAACAGCCTCAGGCAGCCATTAAGGGCGCCGTCTACCCGCGCGTGAGAGGCTCAAAAGCGACGGAGCAGTAAGGTCGAGCTTGAAGCGCGCAACAAATGCCGTGTCGCCTCAACAGCCAAGCGCTGAACTAGCGTGCAAGCTTCCCGCTGAACCGTTTTTACTATGGGACTTTCAGCGCCAACACTGTCATTTTATCTTACGCGACGAAAGGGAAAGAGTCGCTCTACAGGTCTATAATATTCAGAATATCGTGAAAATTACTACTCTTACATAAAAATCAGCGTCAAAAGTCCCGATTCGATCACTTTCACACTCAAAAAAATACTTGTTAGGAACGATAACAGTTAATGGCAAAATTATAGACCTGTACTAAGATCCTTAAATGCTTATCGTAGCCTAACCGCGTGACAATATGTTGAATGGTTTTCGAATGAAATCAGGATTGTTAAAGGTCTGCGCGCCTCTTCATGATTCTAATAGACGGCGCCCTTAAGCGGCGAGGTTCGTCCGCATCAAATGAGCCGTCACATCATTCCGCGCCTGTGTTACTATTTAGTCTGTGGCGTGGTGTTACAGTAACCTTGTTCTGATTGGCACAGTCGAATGAGCGACACACAGAGAAATGCTGCCAGTAACCATGATGCACGGTAGCATGTGTAGACATAAAGAACAGAAACAAATTGGTGGAAAAATTCTTTTTTCTCAGAAATCAGTAACTTAGCAACCCATATAGAAAGGGACCCCTGTTTCTCACGAAAAGAATTTTGCCCCACTTTGTTTCAGTGCCTTACGAGCACAACTGCAATTCTGCTTCATGGTTATTGGCAGCGCGTCTACGTGGAGAGTCGTACCTTATTTGACTGAGCCAATTACAATAACACAACAACACACGCCAGTGATATGCCGATAGAATCCCAAAGCCTGTGAGAGTTAAAACATCCAATCACTGACCACGAAGCAGAACTGCAGATGTGTACTTAATGCACCGGAACAAAGTGAGGGTGAAATTCTTTTCTCGAGAAACAGGGGTTCCTTCATATAGACAAGGCAGGATTTAAGCTTCTAGTCGCCCTAGGCCCGTCAATCTAAACGCCCCCCTCAGCCTCTGTTTTCCGTCCTTCGTTAACAACTGACGTCATTTTCCCGTTTTCAGCACCACATTATTTTTAAGGTTCCCTGCTCTGTCCTCTCGCTATGTATAGTAATAGTAATGACACAATAATTCAGCTTAATTGTGTAGTACAGTATTTGAAAATAATTAGCTGGATTGGCCGCATAGAACCGATAAAACTAAGAGAGACAGCATAAGTCAACATTGCCCATAGTAAAGCCAATGAAACATTTTTTACTCGTCACCACATTGGTACTTTTAAAAATAATGATGGAAAGGTCTCCTTGATAAAAAGTGCGCCCTTGCGAAAGTTGCGCCCTAGGTCCGGACCTAGTGGGCCTAGCGGTTATTCCGGCCCTGCATATAGATAATGTGCGTAACAAGCTAGAGAGCTCAGTTGTTATTGGTGGACGAGTGGACGAGTGTTTGTGTGGCAGGTCTGTGTGCCTGGGTCATCAACATCATCAGGTTCTACAAGGTGTACTGCGACGTGGAACCCAAGAGGAAGGCTCTGGCCCAAGCTAACGCCGAGCTGGCCGCCGCCACAGAGAAGCTCACCGTCATCAAGAGGAAAGTGGCGGTGAGTTGTCTTCTCCGAGATTATACGAAGCTGGATAAATAGTTTGTGCTATTTAAATAATTCTTAGAATGTGGTATATTATGAACTGAACATTGTTATGGACGTACGCCATAGTTCAACGGCATCCGTCCATTTAAATTGTCATTTGTACAGGCTGAGTCAAGGCGAAGTGTGTGAATTTTGCGTGGCGATAGTTTATGAGATATTAAGTCAATGTTACTTTTTCTATTTGTCCATAAAGTGCACTGAAAATCGACTATAAATATAATATAAAGTGTTTTTTTTATTTACATGGGAAAACATAAACTTTATAGTGGAGTTTCAGTTTAGCATTACTCCCACTGTAACACAGACAATTTACAGTCCATTTTCGACTTACGTTTTCGTTAGGTATTCCCATATATAAGCCTGTAGTAATTCAGTTAGTTGTTTACAAAGATAAGACTCTCCTAGGAGGTAGTACCAGAATTCTTGTATGTATGGCAACATGGAGTACGTGCACTATCCAAGCGTTAAAGTCACTTGTCTAAATCTCGTAACAAGCGTTACTCGTCGACGGAATATTTTATATCTTCTTCCAGACTGTAGGGAAACGCTGTCAGAACTTATTCTTAGTGCCATTTACTGAGATATTTACCTATATATATTTCGAGCTCGCAGTTCATTGAAGAGCTAGAGGGCAAGTCATTTTGGGGCTATAAATTGTACAACCGAAGATGTGTAAACGAGGTTAATGTAAGTCGTTGTACAAATTAAATTATGTTTCATAGAAAAGTATTACATTCTTACTGTTGGTGGATGACGAAAGATGGCCAGACTAAGATAACTTTAAAGAAATGCTACTTCAATGTCATTTCCTCTACTTTATTTAAATTTGCTGTCGTATGTTTATTTCTGCTGCTAACAGTATTCGTACACAGTAAGCAAAAGAAAATTTTTGACAGTAGATAAATGAAAATGTATAACCGGCTTTAAAACTCTTACTGTATTTTGCGCCATTGTGTGAATGGCATGACTAAGGCGATGATGATAATATGAGTAAGAAACTGCGGGAATGATATCTAAGAAGAAAATTGTGTCGAAATAGGGTCTGTAGGTGCTGGTTTTTCTTGATGTATGTAAAGGATATGCTATAAGATGAAGTAGCAACATCGGGAAAGTTCGGGGGACAGGGACTACTTCGAGAAAGTCCACCTGCGTCCAACAGCAGTCACGATTCAACACATACAGATCGTGGGACTGGAACCCAGACCGCTAGTCAGTATCGAGACGCGGCTGCAGTGTGGCTTTGATTGCACCCACAGTCGCTGGAGGAGCAGCTGGCCAAGCTGACGGCGGACTTCGAGAAGGCGACGTCGGAGAAGTTGCGCTGCCAGGAGGAGGCGGACGCCACCAACAGGACCATCGGCCTCGCCAACCGCCTCGTGGGTGGCCTGGCCTCCGAGAATGTGCGCTGGGCTGAGGCCGTGGCCAAGTGCGTGACTTCTCTACCTGTGTCCCTAGCGCGTCGCCGGCCTGATACACGTGCACTGCTCTGCTGATCTTACATTAATATGAAGCATTTCAATAATTTTGACACGCTTTTATTACCTTCACCTGTATGTATGAACATTATCCTAGTCCTTTAATTCAATTTTCACCCTTTTCCAGACATCCGAAAAATGTGCAATTTGGCACACATACTAGGAATAGATGCAATACAATAATTTTTTAGCTAGCGATAGAAAATTTAAAGCAACTGACATCAGGCCACCCATTCGCTTTTTTAACATTAATGTTGATTTTTGGTCAATGCCTTTATTATTATTTTAAGGTAATTCAATAAATTAAACTATATGATCTAGTGAGTTGTGGAACATCGTATCACTGTTTAGCAAAATATTTACATTTTAAGTTTTGTTTATTTTTTTTAACTTTAAGCTAAAATTCATATTAAAACATATATTTTTTTAGTTTTTCTTGTTTCATTTTCTTAAATATATTCATCTATTGTTCCGTATGTTCAACCCCATATTCGTAAGTATTATTTGAGAAAAAAATCTTACGCAAATACACTCACGGTCAGTTACCTCCTAGCGAACATTAACGGTCTTCAGTTAGACGATCTTCAAAAATGTTCACTTTACCTTGAATGGCAGTATGTGGTAGGACTTTAGACCTTGTGTGACTTCAAGTCACTGGCTTAGGGACGTGCTCATGTTGCAGCTATATGCAGCAAGGTACGACACTGCCTGGAGACGTACTGCTAGTGACGGCATTCATCTCCTATGTGGGCTGCTTCACCAAGCAGTACCGTCTTGACCTGCTCAACAAGCTGTGGATGCCTTACGTTAAGACCATCGAGGTACGGAGGGAGGACTGCTACATACATACTTGCCACTCCCGGTTTACTTTTAAAAATTCTTGACGTGAAATCCTTTCAAAACAAGTTTGAAAAATAATTTTACTAAAATACAATCAAAATAGGCCTACATATTTTAAAAATTTAACTCTATGTTTTCTTGTCCACAGTATACCGAAATTCAGTGTTACCTTGTCCCTTACTGGGTAACAATGTCTCACTAAAATAGTTAATTGTTTTGTAATTTAGTGAAAAAAAAATTTGAAAATCTAACGGTTTGTGTTTTTAACCCATGGCTCCAGTTTTCTTTTTTCTCACCAAAATATATCAAAGCTTACAAAATAGTAAAATGGGTCAATGTTAACGCGCAATAGCCAAATAAATCCCTGTTTACAGCAAACTCAGTCTTCTGTACTTCTATTTACAAATACATTATTTTGACACGCTCCACTGAACTGCGTTGAAAAAAAAAATTCCCCGGGTATTTCATGTCGTTAAAATGTTGTCTTGGCAATTTAAAAATTGCTTTACAAATGTAATAAAAATAACAGTTTGGAAAGCTACAATTTCGGCTGAGAAGTGTGAAAGAGTCTAAGAAAATTCCCTCTTTTTTTTTAAGTTGAGATCATTTTGTTTCGAATATTTTTTTTTGGTATGTTGGGAACTTAGTTTTACTCAAAATTTGCAGAAAATGCCGAAGTTGTTGGTTGTGACGCCAATATTCCGTGTGAGATGTTCTGTATTTCATTCATAAGGCGTTACCTTTGGAGTTTAGAAATTAGCCGATGGGGCCGAGTGGATTGTAACTCGATGGAGGAATATATAGTCCCAATTCTTGTACTTAGTTGTAGGCATAGAGTTTTCCACTTATCCTGACAAATTTCCAAACGGTTGGCAATTATTGTCTCTGTAAGAGGTCTCCTGTTAAGTCTTTGTGATCAAGTACAAACGGGAGAAGAAGCGGAGTGCCGGACGTGTTCCGGAAAACATGCTGAGTCGTTGCCAGATATGTATTAATATGGAGGGTATCGGAGAGCAGGGCATCATACCTCTAGTTTTACGTATTTCTGAACCAGGCATATGTAGGCGTCTGCCAAAGCCATGGCCAGAAATGAGGCCTAAGTGTCGCGAAGAGACGTAGTGTTAAGTACTCCGAGAAACCCGTCGGTCAAAATCAACCATTATTCCCACTTTGGAAAAATCGTGATCTACCCAATCACCGTAGTTGGAGGCGAGTGATCTGACCACTATCACCACCACATCCCAATTACATATAAACCTAGGTAGAGTTAATTTCACGAACGAGTGAATGTAACTTATCTGACTGTTCTGTTGTCATAGTTATGTGTGGTACTTTATGAATCGCCATTTATTTCTATGATTTTTCTCTGAAGTCATGATAATTTAACCTTTTTAGGGCCTAGATTTTACTGAAACATTTGTTCACAAATAAAATAGAAATATGATTGCTTTAGTTCCCGAAAATACACTTGTGAGATGTCAAAAAAAGTTCACTTGTTCATAGGATGGACATGTTGGACTCCCATTCGGGAGAACCCAAACTTGATTTCTGGCTTCAGCCATCCTCATTTCTTTTTCCCGTGGTTTCCCGAAGTCACTGCACTTAAATATTGTGGGACGGTCCCTTAATAAGAGCCCTTAGTTTCTCTTCTAAAGTAAAGTTTTATGTTACTGTCTCAATTGATTTCTCTGTGGACGAGCCGTAAATCCCTCTTACCTTATCTCATATCTCGTTAGTAACATGCTGTACGTTCTATGTCTTGTGCCGTAGCCTGCCATACCTATCACGGAGGGCCTGGATCCATTGACTCTGCTGACGGACGACGCGACAATAGCAGTGTGGAACAACGAGGGTCTGCCCAGCGACCGCATGTCCACAGAGAACGCAACCATCCTCTCCAACTCGGACCGCTGGCCGCTTATGATAGACCCTCAGGTACCTACACAGTAATATTATTATGTGCTAATTTACCACGTCGATATACATTAATGTAGTAGTGAGAAGTTACGGTAAAAAGTTTACTCATAAATCTATGGTAGCGTTGCTAAACGCTTATGGGAAACAGCCAAAGTTTATAACTAGTTTCCAAAGTATGACTTGATCTAAATTTCACGACGGAAAATTGTAGTTTCTGTTAACATTGGGCAATTAATCCGCACGTATGAAGTAAAGGAAATGTAATAACTTATTACTTCTGCAAACCCTGCATAAATAAATTCTTAAACACTTGCAAATATGCAGTACCTACATATTACACCCATTTATTTTGGACTTTGATGTTACTAACCAATATATTGCGCATTGGATTGTTGAGAGTGTTATCCACGTGAAAGTGTTCAACGCCGTGTATGAATCAGGTAAAAATGTTTGTTTCTTTAAGTAATGAGCACTTGCACGTTAAAATGTTAATGTTGTAATCTTAAAATTTATCTATTTAAAAAAAATACATTCCTGAGCAAAAATTTTAATTCGAAGCCAAATACAAAGCATTGTCAACATTCAAAAATGATTTAAGTTGTTTTTATTTTGTCGCTGCAATGTTACTGTTGTTCTGTAGGGTTTTGCAGGCATTGTATGTTTGATTACCACAGTGATTGTATGTAAAAACAATTAAAATAATAAGTAATTTTATTTGTACCGACAAAATATTATTGGCAGTTTTTGTGTAGTTGAGTAAAAATAAATTCAGTCACATTATTTTCTAAAAAATGCTAGAACTGTACAAAAAGTTTTTTCATTATATGATAAGTACACAGCAATATTGATCCATGTGTTTTGAATTAGAAGGTTTATTAAAAACTCATTCAAGTCTGCCAGTTAACTCACCCTAACATGTTCATGTAGAAGAGCACTATTTATTTTGACTGTACATAAAATTAGAGTAGTATACTATCCGCTCTTCTATTTGTGGATATACAATAAAATTGAAGTTGTTCATAATCTCCCCATGTTCACAATGATCCTAACTGACTGTATGGAGTCCGCGGCTGTGAAGTTGTGACACCACTCGCCGTTGGGGGTCACTACCGATGTTCTCTTGTGGAAAGTATGGTAAACTTTGCCGTAGACTGGCGAGTTTTCTGAAGACACGTCTGTTCTCCCCATCCTTAAATTTCATCGTTGCTCTATACTCATCCTCCCCACCAGCAATAAATACAAGAATATCTCTCCACTCGTAGCCCAGTGTATAACTCTGCAGATCTTGTTTGTCAGCTACAAGGTGTGAAGTGGATCAAGCAGAAGTACGGTGAGGACCTGAAGGTGATCCGGCTGGGGCAGAGAGGATACCTGGACATCATCGAGCAGGCACTAACTAGTGGGGCGACTGTCCTGATAGAGAACATCGAGGAGAACATAGACCCTGTGCTCGACCCACTGCTGGGCCGCAACCTTATCAAGAAGGGCAGGTCAGTTCTCTACTGTTTAAACTACCGGGCTCTGCTTGTGTAATGTCACAGAGAAGTCGGCTAGATAATTTATATTTATTTTTTAAATTCTTTTAAACGTCATTAAGGTTCATTATACATACTTCAGGTTAGGAAGTTCAATGTTAATAGATAAGCGTGACATAATTTCTCTCTCTAGTTACGCTGATATAACTAAAAAATTCATAATTATGCTGGAGCTTTCTAAGAGAATTCCGTTCTTCTACTACGTTTGTGTTTGCACGTGAAATTCGATCCGGAAGTGCCAGCATAAATTTAACCATTAACCATATCAGTTTTACTAGCGGTGGAAATCCCCCTTTGCCGAACTCGTCAAAAAATGGCAATATCTTCCGAAGTAGCGGAATTAACCTTAGAAAACTTCACAAGTATGCGCAATTATTTTGAATTAGTGTCGAACAAGGTTCTAATATATGCAGTATCTACTGTAATTACATTTGTTCTTAGTTTAAGTTTTTTTAAGTGAACCTTTCTACTGGAGAATTAGTTCCTCACATCTTACACGCTACTTACAGTAGTGTGCTTTCATAGACGACTCATAGTTGTGTATAGTCATCAATGAGCAGCGTTTGTCTCTGAAACACTCCAAGCTTCGCCACTGGTGAGGAAGCTCGAGATATGAACTTATCGTTGGTGATGTGCGCGAAGGGCGATCAAGATCGGCGACAAGGAGGTGGAGTACAACTCACGGTTCCAGCTCATCCTGCAGACGAAGCTGGCCAACCCGCACTACAAGCCGGAGATGCAGGCGCAGACGACGCTCATCAACTTCACGGTGACACGAGATGGACTGGAGGATCAGCTGCTGGCCGAGGTCGTCAAGGCTGAGCGGCCTGATCTTGAGGAGCTCAAGGTCCGTGAAACACGATGTACCTTTGGAGAAACCACCAACCTCTTCCTACCAGCCTTGCAACCATTCAGGTTGAATATGGAATCAACAGAGAACTCTGATTTTCGATAAAAGACACGCTGCCAATAACCACGAAGTTGATGTGTATGTGCACACAAGAAATTTAAACAAAATGGTTCAAAAATGTTTTATCGAAAATCAGAGTTCTCTGTTGATCCCAATTCAACCTCAATGGCTGCAAGCCTGGTAGGAAGAGGTTGTACAAAATCTCCCATGAGAAAACAGGTTTTCTTTCCAACCGGCAGTAGAATTAACCCTATCCAGGGGTACATAATGTTTTCTCATGGGAGAGTTTGGTACATGGAAACATTCTGCCACTAGTTGTGCTGCTATCGCTCACGAGTATAGTAAAATACGAAACTGTAGTAAAATTAAATTTAACTTGGCATGGCTGAGAGAGAAACACGAAAAACAAACCAATTTCGGCTTTTTATTATAAATTTCATGTAACATAGAATTCAAGAAAACTCTTTGATAGGTCAGTTTACACACTTTACCGATACCAGCGTTTCAAGCGGCAGAAATTTACCCTGTGACGAACTTTTAACATTGCTTTTTCCAGCCGGCAGTATGCTTTACTTTAGTCTGGAGAGACCACCAAACTCTCCGTACCACGGGTACATCGTGTCGGCTTGCAGCCATGGAACTCGAATAGGGAATGAACAGAGAAACCCCTGATTCCCGAGGAAAGATTTTTACACCGTTTCGTTTTAAGAGGGCGTGGTACATAATTCAACGCTAAAAGCATTAATCTATAACTGCAGGTTTTTGTAGATAATTTGCGAAAATTAAACAATAGCAATCCTAGACAATAGTTTTAGCGAACGTTTTAAACAAAATTGTTTCCAGTGTTACGAGCTTCTGAGGCACAATCTCTGACGCCGGAACCTCGTGCACTGAACTGCGGCGCCCGAGAGCACGCGTAACGAATTGGTAATTCTGGATACATATTTACTCATAAAGTTGGCAAATACCATTATCTAGGATTGTCATTGAGTATTTTATCCACACTGGCTTCGAAAAAAGCGTAGATCTCAATTGATGTTTTCAGCGTTTATTTACCCTATGTGCACATATACAGCATTACTTCATGGTTTTTGGCAGCATGTCTTGGAAGGGTAGGCGTCACTAAGTGTACTGTGCCAATAAGAACAAGGTTACTGCAAGACTACTCGTATGTTTTAGCGTATAGAAAGACGCTGAGAGCTACAGACATCCAATAAATGGATACGAAGCAGAACTACAAGTGTACACGTAAGGCACTGAAACAAAATGGTGAAAACCTTTTTGCGAAAATCGGAGATCCCTAGGAAACAGTGTTTAAATAATTTCCTCATGTCACTGATACAAGGATATCACATGCTTTGTTCAGCATTTAGTTACTTAATTTATTACTCGCTCGACTCCTTCCAGAAAGGCGTCAAATAAATCAAGGGGCACTTGTGAAAGTAACACTAGCTTACAGTTGTTTGTACTGTAGTTGCGCCCATAATAAATGCGAATTATTCAGGTCATACAACAATAATTATGAATTAAATTGTTTCAAAATTTTGTCAAAGAAAAATGTTCGAAAATTGCATTAACCAATTTAATTTGTGTAAAATTTATTTTTTTTGTTTTATTTATTTATTTTTTTAGTTCTCTAAGCATATTTACGTAGAATTGAGAAACTCCAGTTATGATACACTTGGTTTGAGACAGTTGTCATTAAAATTTACCGATCTTCAAGTAATATATTTTAACCTTGATTTCCCATTTAAAATACGTATATGTGAGATAGGCATGTAGAGCAGTAAGTTCTCAGCTCACTGACCTACAGAATTTAAATGTTGTAACGGAAGGGACAGATTTTCATCAGCGATTAACAGTGCAGTTGAGGTGATATGAGATGAGTGTGAACCAGTTACAAAATGCAAGGGTGGCAGCATTCCCGGTTTTATGTGTTAATCTTATATGCATTGTGATAAATACCGTATGAGGAATGTACCCAATAGCTAGAATATCGCACCCCGGATGTATACTTACTACTGGGCTCCCGTAGGCATCTGCTTGTCCTAAAGGATGACATGAGGCTCCTACAATTGAGAAGTGCTGAAAAGAGAAGGACGGGGGAACAGGTGATTCCCGGGAGAACCTGCCGGCCAGTGACATCGTCCAGCTCGACTCCCACAGGCGAGAATTCGAGAAACTTACCTCGCCGGGAATCGAACCCAGATCGCCTTGGTGGAAGGCGAGTTCGCTGGCCACTGCGCCAACCGCGGCATCCTGCACTGTATTGAGTGAGCGTTTTTAGAGCTCCTTAGTATTTGAGTCTTATTGGACACTAACCGGCCGGCTGCGGCTTTGCCCGCGTGAAATTATGTAATGTAAACAGTAACTCTAGATAAAATATGTGATGAAGGCATTTAACAGCTAGCGTACTCAATAACAGCGAACTATAAAATTGTCTTAGCTCAGTGTACAGAGCGCGCGCAATATGCTCGTATGATGTCATAGTAATTCCCATCGCAAAGTTTTGCACGGGATACGAATCTGTAACCCCATCCCTCCCACACCACAAACTTTATACAATACCTGAGTGAATGCTTAAAGGCAGGCCGTGATAATTCTTTTGTATGTTTAGGCTACAGTCCAAAGAGGTTTTATTTATGAGTAGGTTGGCAAAAAGTAACAACTGTTGAATCATTTCTCCGTGATCATTCTCTTTTTTCGGGAGACTGTAACATTTTACTGCTTTTCACATCCTTAATTTTCGATATTCATAAAATCCTGAATTTGATTTGTAGATATTTACATAAGCTTCATTCCTATCAAATAATCATCTCGATATCTCAATGGGTATAAGCGGTATAGATAATTATTTGAAAATACATTTTATTTTTTAACAGCTTTCATTGATGAATTTTGAAAAATCCTGAAATTAATTTTTTTATATTTACGTAAGATTTATTTGAAAGCAAAAACCATTTCAATATTTCCATTGGTTTAGGAGGTAAGTGGGATTAATTAAAAACACATTTTATTTTTCAAAGCTTTCAAGGACGAATTTCGAAAAATTCTAAAAATACTTTTTAGATATTTACTTTAGCATTATTTTAAAGAAATAATCACCTCATTGTCTGAAATGGTTTAGGAGAAATCACGGATTAGTGAAAAACACATTTTACGGCTTTTCACCCGTTTAATTTTCAAATTTCGCAAAATAGAAAAATTAAAAAAAAAATGTATTTCTTTGGGCAATATTATAAAGTTAAAACATTTATGATAGCTTTCCCGGTTAATGAGATATCAGGGATTCTTTGAAAACACATTTCGCCCCTTTTCACCCCCTTATTTATCGAATTTCGAAAAAAAAAATCTTCGTTGGTAGCCACGTGCCAAGGGGTAGCTTCCCTCAAAATTTCATGGTTCTAGGTCCAGCGGTTTGGGCTGTGCGTTGATGAGTGAGTGAGTGAGTGAGTGTGTTTTACTATAGTGTCCAATTCTTTGGAATTAGTCCTCATTGGTTGTTGATGATGATGACGATGGGCGGCAGACGATTTTCAGATTACACTGAAAAAAAAATCTGTAGGAAGTTTTTCTTCCCTGGGAAATTATTTTATAGTAAACACAAATAAAATTTTGTTGACCACTATATTTTTGTCGTGACAGCAAAATTCTATTGTGATGACCACAAAATAAATCTTGCATGATTAATACCCACAAAGTACTTTGTAGCTGTTAAAAAATTATTTTTTTTTTCCGGTTTGCTAGGTGGTTCGGATTACGATGACTTTAAATCTTACTGCGCTTAACCCCGCGAAGATAAAGCTGATCTTATAATCATGTAAGATCGTGGGTTGTCTGGTCTAACATTGAATTGTCTGGGCAGGCGGAACTAACGAAGCAGCAGAACGACTTCAAGATCATGCTGAAGTCACTGGAGGATGACCTGCTGTCACGGCTGTCGTCGGCCGGCGGTAACATCCTCGGAGACACGGCGCTCGTCGAGAATCTGGAGACGACGAAGCGCACAGCGGCCGAGATCCAGCAGAAGGTCAGCGAGGGCAGGGTCACTTCTGTCAAGATAGACCAGGCGCGTGAGTTCTACCGCCCTGCTGCTGCCAGGGCCTCCCTGCTCTACTTCATACTCAACGATCTCAACACCATCAACCCCATATACCAGTTCTCCCTCAAGGTGAGTCCACAGAGTCTCACCTCCCCTTATTTCCCCCTCAATATTAGCATCATAAGCCACATATGCCAGGTATCAAGGTCTTCCTTCGCTATCTCATCAACTCAAAATCATGCTTTCTCTATTTTTCCCTTAATGTCATTAACATCAGAAACCAGATCTAGTAGTTCTCACTCAAGGGTGTTACTCTACATCTTCCTCGATGGCACTAGTATCTTAAACCTCATTTAGTTTTCATTCTTCAACATATGTCCTTCCTTCTCTTCTTATCCTCAGCGACCTTAACACCACCACTATTACCACCGACTAATTTAAGATATTACTTCTTTAGAAACAAGTTAATAATGCAAGGGAGATTTTTAAATTTTAAGAAGAATTTTAGGAGATTAGGTTATAACCCAAGTACATAAAAAAATACGTAGTATAATTTTACAGTAAAAATGTTAGTGTTCTTTATGTCTCCCTGTGTGTGTTATTTCAGACTGGAAAATGATTTTACAGGGTGAGAACGGCACTGTCCAAGTATCAGGTGATGTAGCATTGAGACCACACAGTATAAACGGTTTTGTGGTGACTGCAAAATGTTTTGTCAATGTGGATTCTCACGAAATATTTTTGTAGTGGTTACAACATTATTTGGTAGTCATTGCAAAACTTTATTGGGAACAGCAAAAAATTGTTAGTGGTCACTACAAAACAATTTGGTAAGGTCCATATTGACAAAATATTTTGTGGTGACCAATAAGTATTTTTTTCAGTGGCATTCGCCTCCCAATATGGGTTCGATTCTTGGAGGGGTTGCTCCCAGTTCTTAGCACGCGGGAAACGTGGCTGACGTTGATGTTTGCAGATGGCTTTCTCGGGCCACTCCCGTTTAACACGCCCTTGCATTTTACCATTGATCATTTGTACGCTTCATTTTAGGTCATCACCCAAGGCAACGGCGGATCCGTATTGACTCCATATCAAGTTCGCCACTAGGTGCATGGTGCCTTGCCACCGTGTTCATTCCTTATTCCATAAAAAATTGAAGCTTTAAGTTGCATGTTCCTGATGTTTCATTAAACTTTTTCAAAGTCAAATATATCATATGCCTACACACAGATAAGAAGATTATTATTAAACTAGTAACTCTTAAGGGGGCTGTCGCGTTATTAATACACGCTCGTTGGTGTCGGCGACTTGTTGTATGTCACGTATTAGATGCTGTTATAAAATACATTATAATTATGTAGTGGGAGGCAGGTTATTAACATGTATCACGAAGTTACAATAAGTAAAGCGACCACTGAATTATTTGGTCGATAGTCCCACCTTAATCATGTTGCCGAGACAGGTAATGTAGTCTGTTAGGCGCCTGGCTAAGATGCGAGAGGTCCTGGGTTCGAATCTCGGCTCGGCCAAGGCTGTTGCGTTGTCCCTTCACCTCATTTCATCCTAATCGGCTCTTAAGACCTCATTGTTTAAGGACCGTAAAATCTTCTCACCTCACCTGGTGTAATGTAGTGGTTACGACGTTAGTTTCTTTACATCCTGTTGCATCCTGGATGCGTTGCTACCCTGGCGTCGATATGGAGCAGACTGTCACCTTCGACAGCGTCACACGCCCTTATTCGACGCTCTATTTGTGGCAACTCGTTTCCTCGTCGGCGTTGGGAGTTTCGCTGTCGCATTGTATTCATGTGTAGTGTTACTGAACACTTTGCCAGACTTCCCTGGGTAATTAACTAAACGAGAGCTCAGGCGACCTGCTTGCCAACTGACTTCCTGTTGTAACTTTCGTTTAAACCAGGGGTACACTGCCAGTCTCTCGCTGATATAAGACGCAGCTGCGGTCATGTTGCAGGCCTTCAGCGTGGTGTTCCAGAAGGCCATCGAGAAGGCACCGCCCGCCCCCGAGGTCAGCGCCCGCGTCATGAACCTCATCGACTGCATTACGTACTCTGTCTTCGTGTACACGTCTCGTGGTCTCTTCGAGTGCGACAAGCTCATCTTCTGCTCCCAGATGACCTTCCAGGTACCACGACAGCTTCTCCTCAACCACTTGCGTCGAAGCGATCCCGTCGTATCTGCTTCTCTTTCATGTGTCTGATAACGAGCACCTTTCATCTCACTATCAAAGTGTAACAATGGATTGCGATAACGTTCGATTACAATCGATTGCCAATGACGTAACATTCTGTCACTTACATGTGACAAAATGTAACGCCATACAGTCATTTGGGGTACCTTTGTACCATTTTGGGGTAACATTGTACCAGGGATTTTCTTTTATATAATAGGTTTGTGGCATTCAACCAGTATGCAAAATTTAAGGTTAACAAATTTATTCACCTAGATCACAACGATATTCTTAATTTCGGAAATACTTCATTTGAAATTAAACTAGGTTGGTGGTACAAAGTTGCCCTGACCGGTACAAAGTTACCCCAAATGACTGTAATTGTTCTTATAAGTTTGTTATCACTCCTCAGACTAATTTACAAGTATAAAATATTGCACATATAGGTCATTCGGGATAAATTAAGCACTAAAGACTTAACCTTAAAAAAACACTATCTGTTTCTTAACATAATTAAATATTAACAAAAGTTACCTTACTCGTACAGTTAGCAGCGAATTGCCGAATGTAGTTTCATTTATGTTCTCATTTAAATACAACAATATTGAAATGAAATAAACTGAATTCGACACATTTGTATTCTATAAAATTAGTAATGTTTTTTATCAATCTATAAAGGTTTCTACCTACTACACAATTTTTCTTACGCGCCCAAACATCAAGTGACGTGTCCAGAGAGGTTAGATATTTCCCCTTGTTAACCACCGTTACGCGCGGAAAGATACGAATTGGCTGAAAATAGAAATTTAGCAGGGTTATTTTTGAGGGTTCACTTTATCACGAACCGTCTACAGTAAAGAATTTATGGTTAAACTTGAACTTAAATGAAAACCACCCTATACTGAACGTTTGACAGATTATGAAACTTTCAGTTTGCTCAAATCCACAGCAAAGAATACAGAATAATAAAAATTGTCGATCATTGGTTACTGGGTCTAACTGAGCTGTTCATCGATACAGGCACAGTTCAGATACGATGTTCATTATTGGGGCCATTAAAATTATAAACAAAATTTCCCTTCATAGGTGGTACAAATTAGAAATTCTTGATTCCTACTGATGAACATACGGGTTGAACTGCTAGTGCAGCCATATTTAGATCACTACAGACGAATATTAGTATGTTACCTCATCACAGACCATGACCGATTGACGATTTTTGACTCTCTGAGCAACTGTTTCCGTTCCTAATGTTTTGCAGTTGATGAACAACTAATCCATACTTAACTATAAATTAATTTACGAGTGACAGGAATAATTTCTCACCGTCCTGTTCTGGCATGTGTAGTGTTGCGTCCGGTCATGGTGATAATATTGCTTGTAAAGAAATGTTGTAGTATGTTTTAACTTCGTTTCACTTAAATTGGCACCGTTTAACTTAAAGGAGATTTTAAATGCTACTGTCTTCAGTAGTCCCCACGTTCAAATTGTTTTGCATTTTTAAAAGTAGGTTCTGTAGGGGCCAAGTTAGTATCCACACACAATTAATGTTAATTACTATAACAAAACTGTAAGACTTCTACAACCGCATTTACTTTATACATTTCATACTCTGCAGGGAAATAAGTGTAAAAATATCTGTTAGAGTATTACAGAACGATAAATGTTTTACTTGCTAATTTTTGTAGTCTTATTTTAATAGTTTACCTTACTTTCCCAGAACAGGGGCAAATTCTATGGGTGCATGCAAGTCTACTGATGTTGACTTTTTGCCATTCACTTATGTCCCCATAAGTGTAATGAAAGTATATTTTTCCTGGACAGTCTTTCTGTATTTTAATTTGGGAAGCCTATCGTAAATGGACTGGTTGCCCATTTATACGTTTATTGCGAAATATCAACGATGGTAACACAGGAGCCAAGGAATAAGACATATTTCTAGTCATTGACATAACCTGAAATTGTTGCTTCCGCTTTGCTGCACGGATAAGTTGAGCCCATTGATCTGGCAGATTTACAGCAGGTGTCGCTCGTTTTGCTTTTTCAATAATACTGTAATCGTGGTCACAATCCAAGAATGCATGTTCCGGAGTGGGAAACTTATCTTGGACCTCTTCAAACAAATGCAGAGCATGAACTATGCGGTACCAAAATACAACAATGTTTTTTGTTTCATTTTGGCCTCCAAACGAATCTGACCACGCTAAATGTATCTATCTGCCTTTCATAATTTCTTTGTTATGACAGAAATAGGCCATCAAGCACGACGCTATATCTTGAGAGCCTCTGCCGGATATATATCTTCGGGCCAAATACGCATTTGAGTCTCCATTAGTATCATGTACTCCAAGATTGTACGTCCATAACTGCCTGCTATAAAAAAAAACTACGCTTGTTTGGATGTGGTGTGTCGCAAGAGCTTGCTGCAAGTCAATACATCTCGATCAGTCTTAGCCAAAGTATAGTCAGATTTCACGCAACGCTGAGCAGCTACAGCTCTGCATAAATTGACACTTGTATCATGTTTTGCTTGTAGCATTGTGTTTTTCATCCATTTCACAGTGTATTATTACTGCGAGTTTGTTACACGTTTTACACGTATCTAGTCTAGGATGCCCAGAATGAGCGTTTAACTCGGTAACAAAAATGTACTTAAAGGAAACTGATATGTTTTTCTGATTACTGGTCAATGGATTACGCCTTTTGGGCTGCGAGAGTGTGATACACCTACGTAAAAAGAAGAGTTGAGCTGTTATCTAGAAGAGACTGTCGGTCTTCGGTTTAATAGCTTTAAAACATTTTTACGACCGTTGCAACTTGTTCCTTCAGAAACTGCGCATTTAACACATCCTTTAGTACCTGTGCATTGTTTATCACGAAGATGTAAGCGTCTATTGACATTTCTTTTCCAGTTGAGTACATCACGCTTTCGTCTTCTACCACGCACAAGTTGTTCATTGTTACGTGGTTAATTATCATGGCTATTAGAGGAGCTTCAGATGTAGTGGAGGACTTCAGGTGTGAAAAATCACATGCTGTGGTCACCTTCAACATTGAACCTGTCTTTGTAGAAACTTTATGCGGCGCAGGCTGCATATCGCCACTAGAAACACTTTCGTCGGTGTCAGAAGTTTGCCAGCACTTGGAACTGTCTTCTAGTCGTGTAGTTTAGAATCATCGGAATCTAAAACAAAATATTCAAACATTGTTTGTCATAAAAAATTACTATATCTATTTACAGAAATGTTGTTGTAAATTGCTTGAAGTACACATGTTCCTGATAATTTTTTATCCCTTTGAAATTGTTTAGCAGCTTACACAATTTCTGATCAATAATGTCTACTCACCTGGTTTGGAAAATTATAAAAAGTATGCTATGTTGCTAGTGCAAGAAAACGTTTTATCATGAATAGAACACAATATAATATAAAGTTTAAATAAATTTCAAATAGTAGTAAATGTTACTTGCATATCTGCGCTGTTTTTAATGTTAACAATATTTCCTTTCCTTCTTTCTATAGATAATAAATTGTGTGAATGCTAATGGAGTCGTAAACCTCTACTTGAGCACAGCTACACTTCTTTCGGGTATTGTCACTTGTAGTGTGCTTTTATTGCAGATAACTAATGTGTTTGTTAAAACATTGGTTTACATGAAGTAAACAAAGAAACTAATTTCTTTACGTCTATACGCACAGCAAACAACGTTTAGAAAGAGGTTCCGTAATTCATGTAATACTGGTTAAATGCGGCACTGGTTGTACATGGAGTTAAGTTCAGTACCACCAAATATTTATGCGTAGAACTTTCTTAAGGTTTTGGTGAGAAAATATTTGCATTGTTGAACAACTGTTTTAATTAAATCTTATGTTATGTCCATTTTCGCTGTATCCACAAAGGAAATTGCAGTTATTGCTACACAGACATGTGACAGTGATTGTTAAGCTGCTTAAGGGTGCTGCCTATTCCTCAGAGCCACGGCTGTAGCAAGCATAAGGTTTTACGTGTTAAATTATGTTCTATGTGGCTCAGTACATGTTGAAGCTACGTATACGCCAACACTGACTTTTGTATTCATCTCGGTGCCACGCACATTGCTAAGGGATCTTTTAGACTGTTTTTCAATAACCTGAAAACTGTGAGTAAATAAGCTTTTTTAAGCACTGAAAACACAAAAACGGCTATTCACAATTTTTCTGTAGTTTTTTTTTTTTTTTTTTTTTTTCTCTGTTCGGAAAATGTTTTTCGTTCGGAAACGTTATTTCAATACTGTGACTGATCCACGCCGAATATAATTTAACATGTGAAACTGTATCCTAGCTGTTTCCAGAGCTCTGAGATAGGCAGCGCCCTTAAGTTGGAATATTCATCGCCACCTTGAATTCACGTACAATTTTCCCAATACATTTTTACACATTTACCCATAGTGACATGGTGGACAGTTTAAGTAAAACATTAATAATTTTGTTTCATTGATATGACTTGTGAGACGGCAATAGTAGAATCGAAAAAAAAATCCCGTTTTGTCGTCCCACAAGGTAAATTATGAAATTATTCCATTATTGTTGCTGCAATATTTCTTGAAAGTCATATTATTATTCGCTCTAGGATGACAAATACTTAAAATGAAATCGGTAGCAATTGTTACAGTTTAAGTTAAAAATTTCTAATATGGACGTGGATGTTTTTTCTTAATATTTTCAGTTTGACGTAAAAACAGGGATTGCCCTGAATCAGATAAATAAGTAAATTTGGCATATTTGTATATTTTATGAGTACACATCGATGGTGTTGTGTCAATGTTACTTACGTAGATCCTGCTGAGGAACGAGGAGATCCAGCCGGCAGACCTGGACTTCCTGCTGAGGTTCCCCATTACACCGCATGTCACCAGCCCCGTAGACTTCCTCTCCAACACCAGCTGGGGCGGCATACGTAGTCTCTCCAGTCGTGACGAGTTCAGGTCAGATCTTACCATTCCTATTTACCTACGCTGTTTTTACGAGTTATTGTTTTTTTTAAATCCTAAAATGGAACAATTACTCAAAACCGTTACATAGAAAAGTTAGAAATTATTTGTAATATGTAGCCTAATTTTTCTATAATTTTGGCTAATGATCGACTTAGTTAATTTTTTTTAAGTTAATAACCAGGCAAAATTATAAAAACTCATGTTTTGCAGGAAAAAATTGGCTAAATTTCTATGTAACGATTTTACGATATCTACTCCCTTTCAGGATATTAAAAAAAAAGTTTACTGAAATAGCATAACTAGGGAACGGTTGCCATAATCTGCTGGCCCATCGATATCATTGGAGGTGGAAAGTCACGTGCACAGGACTAAGGTTTTGTGGCGGAAAGGTTTTTGCACCGCTTGGTTTTGATGCTTTATGTAAATGTTTCCACCACTGCTTCGTGGTCAGTGATTGGATGATTACTTGTCTTGGGGTTTCTACTGGTAAATAAAAGACGCACGATGTCACATTTATCTTATTATGATTGGAGCAAGTCAAACGAGATACGTGTCTCGAGCAAAATCACTCTACCGTTAACCATTACGTAGAGCTGTCGATGTGCACGTAGGGCTTAGAAAAAAAATGGTACAGAAATATTTTTGTGGATTGCTTTATGTTGTATCCATAGAGTAGGGCAAGGAAAATTATCAATACTGTAAGCGTGGTTTGCTTAATATATGTGGATTACTTGAGACATTTCAGGTAAATATTTTTCCCTAAAGTGGCAGCCTTGAGTAAAGAAATTGTTTACTTGAGATAAATTTCAAATAATGAATCTCGGCATGCCAGTACAATAGTACTACCTCACAGTTGACAAAAAGTGAAAAAAAAAAAAAAAAAATTAAAAGCTTCCTCAGCGTTCCAAGTAACCTCTGCATACGGCAGTGTTAATTTTATTTCGCGTTAAATTCGTTCAGTGTCTATCACTATCTTCAAGTTATAAGGTAACTGACCATAAAGAGAGCACTTTGTTTGGTTCTACCAACAAACTTTAACAACAAATATTTGCATTTCATTTTCATTACGGTCTTTGAAGTTAGCGTTTGAGGGAAGTTATTTTTGTAAAGAAACTGCGTTTGTCAAGTTCATGTGATAAAATTTGCATTGACAGTTGGCGAAATGTATTTATTACTGAAATCAAATTTTAGCAGGAACTGAAATGTGCCCACTTTACCATGAACAGAGTATAACAGAGATGTTTCCTTTCCCACTTAGATGATTTGCATTCTAAACCAATTTAAATATTCGAGATTACTGTGTAATAAAAATGTACTGTAATTTTTTTTCTGATTAATTTGCACCTCTTTAATACAGACAGCAAAATGTTAGGTCTCAAGAGGTTTAAATTAGAGAAAGTTTAATGTATGTGGCAACACTGTCTTTTACCGATATTTGTAGTGCAACGGTAACACATTGTACTCACATTTTGAATGACACAGTTCCAAATCGCCGTCTCCGGCCATCCTGACTTCGGTTTCCCATGTTTGTCCGAAATCGCTCCAGTTGAACGCTGTAATGTTTCCTAAACAAATTCCTAGTTTGGTTCCTTGCCGTGTTTCCGTTCTTGTGTGAGGTTGATCGTCCCTAATAACCTCGCTGTTGATGAGACCTAAAACTCTATCTAATAACATTGTTTCTTTGCAGGAACCTGGATCGCGACATAGAGAGCTCGTCGAAGCGCTGGAAGAAGTTCGTGGAGAGCGACTGCCCGGAGAAGGAAAAGTTCCCGCAGGAGTGGAAGAACAAGACGGCTCTACAGCGACTATGCATGATGCGAGCACTCAGGCCTGACCGTATGACATATGCCGTGGCGTGAGTATCTACATATTCCTTCATGAAACACTCCTTGAAGTTACAGCCTGGTTGGAAGCGGTTTTACTTACTTGTAGCCTAACCTCCAAGCGTATACAGGGTGTATCACTACAGCGGTTTCAAACTTTCAGGAGAGATATAGTACACACAGACGATGGGAAATCACATAGCAGTGCATGGTCGGAACGCTTTCCTGCGACACAAAACACAGGAAAGGACACAAAACAAGAGGAGAAAACATGTTTATTAATCATAATACAGAAAAAATGCTTGGAAGTCTTTGGCTGGTGATGATCATTGATGCCATTTTATATTCTTTTTCCTTAGTTTTTTTGTTGTATTAAGAACAGTAAACATGTTATCTCCGCTTGTTCGTGTCTTTTTTTGTGTGTTTTGTGTTGTCACTACCGCGCCAGGAAAGTGTTTCCAACCATGTATTGCCATGTTATTTCTCATCGTCTGGGTGTACTCTCTCTCTCTCCTGAAAGTTTGTAACCACTGTACTGATACGTCCTGTATGTATGCTCGTCCAGACAGCAGCTGCTCATTGGCCGATCACTGACAAAGTGATACCACACGATTTGTCCAGTATTTAGTTACCTAATTAATTATTGGCAGATCGCCCACCTTCCATGAGGTGTTAAATAAGTGAAGGGCCAGTTGTTAAAGAGACAGAAAATTATGTTGTTTAAATTTTAGCTTACGCCCAAAAGAAAACAAACAATTGCCAGGACTTAAGAAATAATAAAGGAAGCACTTAATACGTAGTGTTGAATACATGAAATATAGCAAAATAATTAATTTATCTTTCAAAAGTCAAAAATGAATAATTGACACACAAAATAGTAAAGGAGTACAAAACTGAAAGTGGAACTATAGGCATGGCTAGACTCGGGTATCGATGTGTGGAAATTTTTTGTGAGAAACTAGAATCATAAGATACATCAAGCGTTGCAAAATGTTACTCGGTTAACTCTGTAAGAACACAAGTATCACTTGCGCCTGTATATCCACCATCCAGTGTCGATCCACTGTGCACGCTACTGGGCAACGTTAATTATACGTATATGTGTTTGCCAATAGGTTGTCGAGTTGATGGTGTCCCTATCAAATGTCTCGAAAATATACAACATGCTAAAGAGTCACACATGTTTTTTATTATTTACAAAATTGATGTTGACAAGGTTGTAAAATTCTTTGAGGTAGTCATAATCACGAAAGAGGCAATATAAAAGTATCCTTGTAAAGTTTCTTCGAAGCGTAGCTCTTAAGGGTATTGTGCTAATTGTGTTCAATCACAGATCTGTAATAAACAAAGTCTGACGATATAAACAAAACGTTTCAATTAATATTAGCATATTTTTTCCGCTGGTTATCGATAATCGCTTACTTATTTTGTACGAGCAGAATCGGTTGAACATTTCAGAAATCATCTGTTCATTCTTTCTTGGCAGTCTCAACCTAGTCTAGTTTTAAATGTGACTCGTGTACTAAACGAGTTCTCCCGTGCATTAGTTTACGCACACAGACGACGTCATATTCTTATTTGTTTGGATGAGGTGTTCTTTACGTCGTTTTCTGCAAGGTTATTTTGTTTCTATTCTGAAAAAAAAACAGTGATATAGTGCATGTTTTACCAGCAAAAAGCCAAAGAGTCAAGCACAATAGCATACCTATATTTCCTATCTCACATAGTATTGTTACTAGAGTTTCCTGAAGTTATTCGACGATGTATATGAACACCTATATTGTGCACAGGACGTTCATCGAGGAGAAACTGGGCTCAAAGTACGTGGAAGGACGGACCGTGGAGTTCGCCAAGTCCTTCGAGGAGACCAGTCCTTCCACGCCAATATTCTTCATTCTCTCTCCGGGAGTTAACCCGCTCAAGGTCAGGCAACAACTCTCCATTGGCATTCCTCAGTCATTTCCACCCACGCTCTATAGAAAGATAAATGCATTTATTTACGTAATTTTCAGATGTTTGTTAATAAAACAAAATGTTACACATAAGTTATTCATGTTTGTTTCATATGCGAATTATTTATTTGGCTAGACTTGAATTTATAGAAAATATCGCAAGGAACTGCTTTCTTATAAAACGACAAGGAAAGAACCGCCATGTTTGAGGCCTATTTCAGACGTACTAGTACAACAGTTAACCAACTCGTCAGGCGACACGCCTCCTCTGACATTCTTCAATGATTCCCACATACGTCATATGACATTACCCTGCAAGTTTTTTCTGTAGTTTTTTCCCTTAATGGCCTATTATCACAGACTTACGCGCAAATACAGCCAAATAACTGCTGATATCTTCGTTTGGTAAGCCACTCAGTTTACCAAGTAGACACTTTTTTTTATTTAGATTTGCACTTTGAGAACAATTTGAGCAACAATATGCCAGATTGTACATACAGTCCATACCGTATAAGGCTTCCATTATTTGACAGATAATAAAAAGTAGGACAATGTAAACAAAAACATAATATATCCTTCCACCACCATGTGTTTTCCAGCTGGCAACCAAAACATGCCAATAGTTAAGGTATATTATGATTGCAATAACATCCAAAGTGTGTTGTGATTTTCTTTAGATTATTTTTTAGATCCCAGAAAAATAAGTTATTTTCAACACTAGCTGCACATTAATCTTACTAGGGTTAGGTGAACAGTGTTAATGAAATTATTTCATATTACAGTAATGGATAGCCTACTCCACAGATGTTAAGTTAAAATAAACAATTAAACTTTAACATTATTTATAGTATATTTTCCTAGGTATGTTCAAAATTGTCACATTTAATTGCGTTACCAAAAATAAATAAACATGTATGGGCAACATATGTTTTTTTCATTTCTACTTGACATTTAGAAAGATTAAATAATGTCATCTTATTTGGTTACAACAAACTGAAGTTGCAAGAACATATGACAGTGCAAGCAAACATCATTAAACTAAAATAACAAACAAAATAATTCATGCAAGAATTACTTCAATTATTTTTCGTGTTGCCTTCAATTTGGTTCTGCAGTATTAGATTATTAAGCCGTATAATCCTAGTTTAAGTTTCAAGTAATAGACTATAAAAAATTTACCTTTTCTGGCAGTGTTATCATAGTCACCATACTTAAAAAAAACTTGTCGACGTATTTATTGTAGACTACATAGCAAAAATTAGCGCTCTCACAACCTAAACGAAAAAAAAAACATATCAATAAAAAGCGTAGGTAATAAACAGACTTGGGTAGGCCTAATTGCTCAGATCAGCTTTAAATAATTTTGATGATTAACACATTATTAAACTGGTACACTTTAATGACCGGGAAATATATAGGCGCAAATGACCGCTCTTTGTTTTGGTCGCCGGACGTCATAATATTCCATTGGCGATTACACGATCGATTTTATAATGCCCATAATACAATATATAAAATATACGCACAGAATATTAAAGTAACACAATATAAGAATCTCAAACACACACGAACGCGGTCACTTTTACACACTCACAAATGGCCGCGCTTTGTTTTGGTTGTAGGTCGACTGATAACGGTGCGGTTGTTTGTAAAAAAAGTCATAAAATTACGTGGTTTGAATAGAATAAAATAGTTAACTGACTAATGTTGGATACGGAGCCGTGTTATTATATTACGTTTCCTCCAAAATGCTTACTTATTACACAATACTTTCAATGTCGGCGATGGAAGCTAACCGATTTGTTGATCATGGCTGCCACAACTATTTCATCAGAGGTCATACGATCACGTCCGGTTGTTTTAAATGGCACGTGTTTGGTACGTGTTAAAAATATTGATAGCTTCGGCTGTCAAATCATGGAATTCTTACATGGAATCGACTAAGTCATAAGTAACATTGCATGAAACATCGGAAGAATAATAAATGTAAAATGGTACATGTGAGAATGATGAAAAAAAAGTTCTCTAGAAGGTTATAACATACTTGTTTTACAAATATGTGTAGACCGTTCACTGAAAATGAGTAAATTTCAAAATGTAATTATATTTTTGCACCAGTTTTAATAATTATGTCCATTGTTGTAAACATAGCAGTTTAATTAATAGACACCGTAGATAGATTCTTCTATACTCCAAAGTTAGCGTCTGAAACTACATTATAACATACTAGTTTTTTTATAAATTTGTACGTATGCTAGTGATTGTGTGTTTCACATGTATATGTACTTGTTATAATATGTCATATCATAATTCTTTTGACTTATTCCATATCCCTGAGTCCTTTACTCTATCTGGGACCTAAGGAAGGCAAAATAAATAAATATATATAGTATAAGGAGGAAACTCAAGGGTCAAGACAACGCACCCAGAATGCAGATTTTATTACTGGGAGCCAGTAAGTAATCTACGTACCTCGAATGATGACATAAATTATAAATGAGGCCCTACGATGGAGAAGTATCAGCACTCTTCAAAAGGTCTCACTGTTTGCAGCCTTTATGTATGCATGTGTTTATGACAATGAATGTTTATGTGGGTCTGTGTATGTGCTAGAAGAAAACATCATTGCATACGCGTAAAGTTTGTATGTGTGTTATTTTGTATAGCCATAAATTGAGACTGTAAAATTACTGACATGTAAGCTAACCATCAAGAGTATCTGTGTACATAAGAAGATAGCAAATGCACATTGGCTGCTCGCTGGAACAGTAATACCACATGCTTAGAGGTACGTCAATTTCGCGGATTCATCTGGCAGCAGCCTAGACTTGTCAGTCCTATACACCCACTGGCCACAAACGATTATCTATTAACTTATAACCTTACAAGCAGGTAGAAAGCGATAGTCCTTCGCATTATTTCCTTATTTACTACTGGCTTGCAGTAGTCAAACGCGTTTCGGAACAACCGCCAGCAAATCACAGACATGACAATGAAGTATACATAATTGGCGTTCAACCTGACCTGGAATGTATCTGCGAAATTTACGTACCTCTACACATGATTGGGTCTACATTTAGTTGGTTCTTCAATATTGGCTCAGCAACCAACATCAGGTGTCGAATAAATTAAAGGCGAAAGTGACACTTAACTTACAGTTGTTAAAACTGAAGCTAGTGCCCGAAATAAAACGCTAGTTTTTCAGGTCTCTAATAATCATAAATGAAATAGTTCACAGGTACCTATTTAAAAACATGTATTGGTGACTGTGGGGGTGGTTGTTGAAGGATGTTGAGGATCTGGGTCGCAAGATGGGCTTCACGAGCGACAACCAGAACTTCCACAATGTGTCGCTGGGCCAGGGGCAGGAGGCAGTCGCCGAAGAGGCCATGGACTGTGCCGCCCAGAACGGTCATTGGGTCATCCTGCAGGTGACGTCTACTCATCTTCCCAAGCAATATGGCTTTCTGATGACCATTCTATTAACTTATCCACTCTGTTGCTTGATTCCTGTAAAATTTATTTTATGCCTAGTAAATTTTGTATAATTATCTTCTCCTATTTGTGAAGAGATTTTGTGTCTACGCTGGTTTCACACTGCCACATTCCTTTCAATGATTTAGTGTATACGTCGGTCATGAGACGTTAGCATAGCACTAAATAAGACCTATTTAAGAGTACATGGTATACATGCTGTTTACTAAATAAGGGGACAAACTCCGCATGCGTGATCCTCACGAAAAATTATGACGTAAACATGTTTTGCATTATTCATCTAAACACAATGTTGAGGGAGTAATGGGCCTCTGTATTTTCCCAAAATATCGGAAAATAATAGACATAATAATACAATATTTTCAGCATCGTTTAATGCTATTGTGATTTTCTAACCAACAGAAAATTCTGGTTGATACCTTCCACCATTATGAAAATAGTAGGGGTTGCTACCCTCTAATTGCATACAACTTTTTTACTTTCAGGATTTTCGAACATCTGAAGATGGTTGAGTAATTTTATGTACTTAACAAAAAAGGTCCCCTTGTTGCAAGTCTAGGACTCGTCGTTTTCTTTCAAATCACAAATGAAGCTTTAGCGATTAGAGTTCCAGAAACGAATTATTAATTATATCGTGAGTTAGAAACATGTAGGTAACGCTGAATGTGCACCATCAAGAAGTCAAGGAACACAACAAAATACACATGAACGCACTATTGCCTATGCTGTATGCTGTGTATCTTAGGTGCCAATATTATAAGCAAAATTTTTTCTCGAATAACGTATATCTGAAGAACAATCTCTGACGCCGAAATATCGTACATTTAATTGCGGCGCAAGAGATCACGCTTAACAAATGCATGATTTTCGGCAAATGTTTTTCAATAAATTTGGCTAATATAATTACCAAGGATTGCTGACTTGTATATTTTCTGTAATGACTTTCAAAAAGTGTAGATCACAAAATTGTAGAACTCAGCGCTTATTTATCTATCACGCCCTCTTAAGCCACGATGCATTGTTCTTGTATATGTATGTTTATGGATGCCCATTTCTTAGTAATTAGGGTACGTTAAAAATCATAACTCACTACACGATCTTGAGGTACGCAGCGGTGTATTGGTCAGGCCACTCGCCTTCCTGTTCTTGGGAACCCTGCTAAAATTTGCCGTTAGTTTTTTTTTTTTTTTTTTTTTTTTAAGCGTTTCCCCTATCCCACAACTTTACTGCTGCTTCCCTCTAACCTCACACCATCCTTGTGGGTGCTGAAGACCTTCTAATAAATATCTCACACAATTTCCCCCACTGCACGTATTCAATCCTCCCTTATATTTCAACAAATATGCGTACCGATATCAAATTGAATTGCCTAGTAGAGAAAACACAACATAATACATCTTACATTTGGTAACTTTTAAGATTTATTTAACTAAACGTTTACTTACAGGCTTACTTTGATTTTAGTAGCACCACAGCTAGGTTAAAATACAGTGTTTACGCTAATAACAGCCACCTTCATAATTGCATAAGTCTAGGAAATAAAAAATTTCAGATCTAAGTATTAATGACTAATTACATACTTTTCAACATAATTAACCGGTGTAAACACTATACTTGTTCGTTAATACACTAACGAGCAAAAACCAAATTTCTATAAGATTTTAGCCTTATTTGTATTTCTCAAATACCTCGTGAAACTACCCTGTCCTTATTTATAATAAAATAAGTATACAGAATGTTCCAAAATGATCTTTACAAATTTGACTGCTAATATGAAAAAAACTAAAAAAGATAGAAAGGTGCGGTTTTCGCCACATGTTCAAACACACCTAAAGTTTCGTTTCGTGTTTGTTTGTGCAGGTTAGTCATTGACGAAAATGGCCCCCCCCCCCTCCAGCAGACGACACAGTGTGTCGAGTGGTTTATAGAAATCAGACCCGACACCCAAGTCCAGCGGAAGTTCCGAACACATTACAGAGACATGCCACCATCACGTCCGACTATCAGAGCGTGGTACAGGAGGTTCAAGGAAACTGGAAGTGTCTTGAAGAGGCCGAGTTCAGGACGACCAAGCACCAGTGATGCAGATGCGGAACGGGTGCAACAGGCATTCGTCCGGAGTCCCTCCAAATCTATCCGTTGTGCTTCTCGACAGTTGCAGCTACCAACAACCACGGCGCACAAGGTGCTGCACAAGAGACTGAAGCTGCATGCACTTCAACCTGATGACAGGCCAAAACGCAAATGATTTGCAGTTGGCATTCTCAGTGGCATTGATGACGACCCAGACTTTCTGAAAAAAAAAAAGGGGGGGATGTTCACGGACGACACTTGTTGTCATGTGTCCCGGAAGGTAAACCGCCACAATGTGAGGATTTGGGGCTCTGAGAACCCCCACTTTAGCATGGAAATGATACAAGACAGTCCGAAGGTGAACGTCTTGTGTGGTCTGTTACACGATCGTGTGATAGGGCCCTCTTTCTTTGCAGAAGCCTCAATAAACTCGGCTGTTTACCTGGACATGTTGGAACAGTTTGCATTTCTACAGATCGAAGATCTGCAACCTGACATCGTGCTGCAGCAGGATGGTGCTCCTTCTCACTGGGGCTTGGTCGTTAGGTCTGCTTTGGACGACAAATTTCCAGGTCGCTGGGTTGGTAGAGGAGGACCCATTCCCTGGCCCCCAAGATGTCCAGACATCACCCCACTGGATTTTTTCTTATGGGGCTTTGTGAAGTATGTGGTCTACCACACTCAAGTGCGGGACCTGCGGGAACTGCGAGCAATTGAACATATTAACGTAGACTTGCTAGGTCGGACCTGAGCGGAACTGGAATATCGCTTAGATGTCCTGCATGCTGCAGATGGTGCTCACATCGAATTTTGATAAATGGTGCTAAAACTTCAGGTGTGTATGAACATTGTGGCGCAAACCGCACCTTTCTAGCTTTTTAGTTTTTTTGATATTAGCAGTCAAAGTTGTAAAGATAATTTTGGAACAACCTGTATTACATCAGGCTATCCATTCTAGATTAAATCACTTTCAATTTTTTTGTCATTCAGATAATTTGTATACTCACCATCTTGTTAATACAAACATAGTATAGTAACATACATAGTGGGGAAGTTTTGCCATACTTAGACGTTAATGTCCAAATCAGTGGACCAACTTCGGGGGGGGGGGGGGGCAAAGCTACGTTTCACCATTCAAAATTTACCCAGGAGGGGCAAAGAGCAGTTTCACTCCCGTCACCCTACCCAAAAAATGTTCTTGCCATTTTACTTAATTCATATGCAGTGATTTGTCGACGAATGTTAAGATACGAAAAGTTCTTAAATACCACATAATTTACAAATTCGAACCCAATTATTTCGTCGGGATTACCCAAGACCCCTCGATTTTTAGGACAGTCTGGGTAATCGCTCATACAATATTTGATTTTAATAGGCACCACTGGTCCAAATGAACTGTATCTATAACATCCGTGACAAATCTATATTCTTTAAGGTTTAATATAAGGTAAACAGCCTGGCGTTTGTACTGTGCGTGAAATCATTGTTCAGGCTTGAAGCGCGAGATATTGTTGTTGTTTGGCCCAGAATAATGCATACAAAAATTGGGCGAGTGAAGCATGCACACAGATGTTTAATCAGACTGCAGTATTTGCAGTTTCCTAAATTTGGTTTGACAGTTGGTTGGTGTTATGGTATTTCATTATATTAATCAATAATAACCTCTGTACAGGAAAATAAAACACACAATGGGATTGTGTTATGCATTAATAGACTATTCGCCAATTGTAAGGTATCAGTAAAATATGTCTAAACACTTTCAGTTTTGAAACTGTTTAAAAAAAAATTTTTAGTCCTATAAAATCAATATTTGTAACATCAGGATCTAGAACTAAAATACTTTTTTTAGAAATGATTCAGAGCTGAAGATTATTTTACACATATATAAGAATTAGCGCATAGTCTATTGATATACAGCACCATCTAATTTTGTTAAAAGTTATTGTGGGCCATATCGAATACTTAGGTTTGACTGTGGACCAGCTGAGTGTGCGAGAGGGGTGGGGGTGTTACAGAACATCCACCTGGTGAAGAAGTGGCTGCCGTCACTAGAGAAGAAGCTGGAGCACTACAGCACGGGGTCGCACCCCGACTACAGGGTGTTCATGAGCGCCGAGCCGGCCGCCACTGCTGCCGCCCACATCATACCACAGGTGCGTCGTCTTTACAATGACTATGCCTACAAAACTCGCAGTGACTGAGTTAATATGGATAGTATATGTCGGCATTAATCAATTTTCAATCGAGCTGTTTTAAGTGTAATACTTTCAACCTTATATTGGTGTGTTATGTGTGACACTTCCCAAAAATATTTCAACCGTAAATAATTTTTTAAAAAATTATTGACTCATTATTCTTTAAAAGTACATGTTGTGTTAATTTTAGGTGTTAAAAATAAATTATTCACGAAGTTTCTCATAAATGGTATTACTCCGAAATGTTCACGTAAAACCATTTTTGTTTAAAAGATTTCTGTTTCAAATTAATCCATTAAGAAGTAATTAGTAAATATATAAACCTTTCCAAGTGTTTTTTCTTTACGTAGGCCTGCCTAATATTTGCTAATCTATTCCACTGATTTAAAAACAAGAGTGACAAATAACAGCTATCATTAATACACAGTTGTTATAAATACCTTCCCATTCTTATGACCACATCTTCGTCGAAACATTAAGTCTTACCTACCTGCCTACCTACTTTCCTGTTTTTAATTCTATATATGTAAAGTAATATCGCTAATAATCTCGCAATCGACAATGCTTTAAGTCCTAACTACCGTACTTACCTTCCACTTCCTAATTATGTGTGTTTTATCTCTAATAACCTCGTTGTACACGATATATTAACATTCCATTACCTACCTACCCATCTTGATTCGTAATTCTATGAGCTAAGGGTTACATATATAGTGGTATTATTATCGACGAGGATTTAAGCCACACTTGCCTACCTACCTTTCTGTCCTTAATTCTATTAGTCAGTTCGTTGTCTACAAAACATTAAGCCCTACATATCTCCTTTTCTGATACTAACTCGGTGATTGAATTGTTTTGTATCTAAAGACCTCGCTGTAGACATGATGTAATATAAGCCATTGGTTTGTCTCTAACGTCATCTCTGTCGACATAACAGGTGTTGCACGCTCAGCAATGAAAGGCTTAATGTCCTTCACTTCACAGGGCATACTAGAGTCGTCCATCAAGATAACGAACGAGCCGCCGACGGGGATGCTGGCGAACCTGCACAAGGCGCTGGACAACTTCAACCAGGAGACTCTGGAGATGTGCAGCAAGGAAGGAGAGTTCAAGGCCATTCTCTTCTCTCTCTGCTACTTCCACGCCGTGGTCGCAGAGCGCCGCAAGTTCGGTCCTCAGGGCTGGAACAAGGTGTATCCCTTCAACGTGGGTGAGTGGTAACGCCGCCTGATGTGAAGTCGGGTCAGGACTTAAACAGGATGATTGTGATGATGACGATGATGGTGATGATGATGATGACGACGATGACGACGACGATGACGACGACGATGACGATGATGATAATGGTGAGTTTTCAGCCCGGAGGATGGTTTGGGTCTCAGGGTGAAAATGTGAGGCATGACTAGGCGAGGATGAAATTGTGGTGGTTCGCCATTGTCTTTGATGATGAAGGTACAACACAGCACCTAGTGCTGAACCCGCGACTCTTGGCCAACCGGCTAGGAACTGCAACCACCGAGCCAAACAGTGGACCTCCTTAACAATGATATCACATTATTTAAATAATGTACGGCAGCATCACAAAAAATTAATTCTTTTATATGTGTACTAAATACTGTTTAACTTCTTCACTTTACATCTGATGATAATTTCGTCCAATTAAAAATGTTATGTGATGTAGCTCTCAATAATATCTTATCTGTATAGATTTTTTTTTTTGTTTTTGTAACCAACCTATCAAACCCTTTTCAGGTAATTCACAGATGAAAATAACGCCTTTAGGTACTTACTGAAATATCTTATAAGGTCTATTTGTTACACTTTGTTATAAACGTAGTAAAATTCACAGGTAACATGCCTTTTTTTCTGATTATTCTTAAATGTACAAGCCTTCCAAGGGTAATGTTTTTAGATTTTATCAGGCATTAAACGGTACATTCTAGTTTCAAAGTGATTATAGTGAGACTATATTTGCCTTCAATACTAATAAAATACCTAATTAATAAATGCAAATGAATGAAATATGACTGGTACCTATGGCGAGGAAATTCAGTGAGGCAAGTACAGGTGTTTGTCAACAGGTGACCTGAACATATGTGTGAACGTGCTGTACAACTACCTGGAGGCCAACTCGAAGGTGCCGTGGGAAGACCTGCGATATCTCTTCGGCGAGATAATGTACGGAGGTCACATTACCGATGACTGGGACCGTCGACTGTGCATCACCTACCTGGAGGAGCTCATGACCTCTGACCTGGTGCGTGCTTGCATCACATTACACACATGTGTACACGGAGAATAATGTTTGTTACAGTCAGCCATGTATATGGCGAAACAAGTACGTATTTGGTCGAACAAAATCATTGTTGTTTTAGCAATATATGAAATGTGTCAAACATTTTTTTTTCGAAGAAAATGTAAATTTACCCGGAATATACCCTGTTATTGAGAGAACTAAACACGTGAGGGTTGATTCAAATTTCACGCGCTTGTTTCGCCGTATACAAACATGTACACGGTTGACTGTACCAAACATTTTTCTCTGTATATGTCTGTGTAATTTAATGTATACATACATAAATACACACACATATAGAAAAATACAGGATATCCAGAAATAAACCCATAATAAGCACACCACGCGAATTCTGGGTTACATTGGAGACGAAAAGTAAGTTAATTCGACTACAGGTCAGAAAGATCAATGTTAATAGTTTGTCACAGGGAAAAATTCTGCTACTTGAGCGCTGGTATCGGTAATATGTGTAAACTGACCAGTTATAGAGCTTTCCTCAATTTTTAGTTATACAGAGTTGATAATTTGAGAGCCAAAATGTGTTTACTTTTCACTTTGAATAAGTACCAAAATGTTGTATGACGAAATTTTACTTGCACAATGTGACAACGCTGCGCGGAGAAAGTCAGCTCTTCCGCTCCACATCCAGGTATTATTGTATGTATGTTACGTCAAGTTAACTTAGAATCATGTTTGGACTGCTCGGTATTTTAACCTGGAATCATAATATGTATGCAGGAACAGTAGTAGTGGGGTAAGTGAAATATCTACTGAAGGCAAGCGGGAACTAACTAAAGAGCTAGGTTGCCACATTGTGCATGTAATGAAATGTAATCGTACAACATTTTGTCACTAACATTTACGTCTCCAATTTAGCCCAGGATTCACTTTGTGTGCTTATTATGCGTTTGTTTCTGGATAACCTGAATTATTATATAGGTGTGTGTATGAATGTGTGTATGTGCGTAATTTAATATTAAATCTACTGAACTAAATTACGGTTATGCTGAACTAGAAATGAGATGATTCAGAGTAAGTGTAATATTAATTCATTGTTATATGACTTAAGGTGCTTAAATTGAACTCTATACAGTGGGTTTATTGTACGTTAATTTCTGAATCCTCCTAATACTTACCGGTAAAAAAATTTATATTCTGTTAATATTGTAATTACTGTTAACGAACTTATTGAGAACTGTAAATTAATCGTATTTTAATAGTGTTGCCTGAATGTTGCTTGTGAATTTTTACTATGTTGTAATTTATATTCCATTGTGTATACTTTTGCATGCACTTTTACTGTTGTGAGTGAGAGATTTGTTCATAGCTTAACATCGTGGTCTTTTTCATTGT